>LVTN01000732.1:18192-30950 GCA_001649415.1 Musa itinerans
TATATATATATATTTGTATATATATATTTGTATATATATATATTTGTATATATATATATATATATATATATATATATATATATATTTATTTGTATATATATTTGTATATATATATACATATATATATTTATATATATATTTGTATATATATATATTTGTATATATATTTGTATATATATATACATATATATATTTGTATATATATTTGTATATATATATACATATATATATTTGTATATATATTTGTATCTATATTTGTATATATATGTTTGTATATATATATATATGTATATATATATATCTGTATATGTGTATATGTATATATATATGTATATATATATTTATATGAGAGACTTATTTTCTATGAAAAATTCTGGAATTTTTTTTTTTAATTATTTTTTTATTGTGAATGTGATGTCGTTATAGATTTCCTAATAAGGGAATGTTCAAATTTATTTTGAGAGTTGGGTTTCTCTCTGGTGAATCTAGAGAGGGTTGAGACAAAAGATGATTTTTTATATATATATATATATATTTGATAGATTGTATAACGAGTTCTGCGCATCAGTTTTGGTGATAGCTCAAGGTGCTTCTAATTAATCTAAGAAGAGTGCTTTTAATTTGTTTTCTTACAAGCTCATTGACACCTTATTATTAGTCGTCTTTGATACCTTAGTGGGTTCATTGTTCTTAGAACATTAATCTCTTTTGATGTTGGGATTCTCTCCCCTCGAGAGATAATAGAAGATGAAGAAACAGCCAAAAAGCATGGTAAATTTGAACATCCATCAGCTGTAATTGATTCACCAAGAACAGCATCCGACAATGCTTTTCATTCATTCATCTGCTGTCCTGGACAAAACTGTTCAAGATCAAGAAACCACACAAAAAAAAAAAAAAAAAACAAGGAAAACTGTGGTTTAGAAAGAGGAGGAAAGTGATGCAAGCTAGGCCTTCATGCTTCTTATTAGCAGTTATCCAACCAGATGGAGGAAAGAAAAGCTTAAGGACTTCAGGAGACATCCGAAGTGGTGCGCAATATGAATCAGTGGCAGGAAAAAGAAATTTTCCATCACAAAATGGACCACAAGGATCCTAAGAATAAGGACCAAAGTACAGTGATATGTTCGAAGTCAATTAGGACTATATATATACACACAATAGATGATCTACAAGTCTAAACCTAAAGGTTTACGAATAGATGATCAGATCACCGGGAACCCTACTTCTACAAAGACAAATGATGGAAGTTCTAATTTGGCTGCCATGCATAAATGGAACACACTTTAGAAGATGCTTAGATATCAATTAAATCATTTAGCAGATGATACAAAATTAGTGTCTTTCAAGATGCATGTAACGGGAACTCTCATTACCTACATTAGTGGACTATCACCCAAGTCAGTCGTTCACAAGTGGGAGTCCAGTCTCAAGGTGTTGTTTATTTGGCGACCCATTTGAATATAATGAGGAAGATCATGTTAATGTTGTCAGTGTTGGCTTTATAGGGGAAGAAGATAGTAGAAAAAATGATTAGTATTTCTAATCCATAGTACTTTGGATTTATCTAAAAATATCTATTTATATTAGTTAAAAGTTAAAATATAATTTTTTTTGAATAATAAAAAAATCTATCATATCCCAATAAATCTTATCATCCTCATCTATTTATCTTAATCTAAATTCTTATTTTTTATTTTATCTAATCTTGACTATTTAAATTAATCTTATCATAACCCTTTAATTCAAAATAGTTGTAACTTGAATTTATCTTCAAGAAAGATAGTTTTTTTTCACCAAAACTTTTGTAAAAATATCAATAAGTTGATCTTTGATGTTGCAATAATCTATTTAGATTTCTTCTTTATCAACCAGTTCACAAATAAAATGATGTCAAATTTTGATGTGTTTGGTGCACTTGTGAAAGAGAGGATTTTTTGTTATTGCAATAGTAAATTTATTGCCACAATAGATTTTATTTGGTCTATCTTGATTTTCTTAGAAATCTATTAGAATTCTTCAAAACTAAATTGTTTGATATATTATATTTGTAGCCACAACATATTCTAAGAGTAACATATTTTTACTTTTTTGTTATCTATGAAATTACACCTGAGTCAAATAAATCTTAAAGTGCTTTTTTTATCATTTGCATAACTAGTCTAATCACTATCAGTATAAGAATATAACTTTAAATTTTTTACCTGCTCATAATTGATGCCATAACTGAAAGTTCTCTTAATGCATCTAAGAATTTTTTTAGCTAGTTTTAGGAACTCATTGATGCTAAATTATTATTTTTATTTCGTTCATCACTATTAGTGTTTTTCTTCTTTTTCCGTGAATCATTCTCAGAACCCAACTTAATAAAGATAGGATCATTTTTTTTTGTAAACAATGACTGCATAGATTACAACTTCTTATCAATTTTGACCTTTCTCTCCTCAGTCTTCATTATAAGTAAGATCTTTCATTTTTTTAATCTTTTTATATTTTTCTAGAGTCATATCTTTATCCTCTTTTTTTTTTTTTCTGAGTCATTAGTTGTACCCTTTTTGTTATCCTTAGTCTCTTCAGATAATGATGTCTTTTCTTGTTCTTGTGGATTCTCAGTTGCAAACTTGTTATCATTAGAGTTTAAGGCCTCATCCTTTTGTTGTGCATGCATCTCATCCACTATAATTCCCCAATTACCATGACTTGCACAATGACATTTTATCTCATAACCATGATCGGTACACTCTGGTGCTCGTACATCCTATGCCCGATCGTTCGGAATCATATTTCTCATTACCATGGCTATCATGTGAGATAGTTTATGTAGACCCACAAAAATTTAGATGATCATAGCTTTATGTCATAATATTGATTTATTAGTAACAGTGATAGTGAATGCAAAAAAATTAAAAATAATAAGAAAAATATTTTTTTTTTATTATTCTCACAATTGCTATCAATTTATCAATTTTCTTATCATAAATCAAATATTTTTTATCATAAAAATAACATAATATCCTTTTCTCATTATTGCTCTATACTATTGAGATGTTGTTTTAAACCAGAAATAAATATTACATCATCAATAAATTTTTTATCTACATTATAGATTTGATTGAACCATCAAGCCTTTGAAACAAATTTTTATCCCCTCCCCTATCATATGATTATTGTATCCACTATTTAAAAACTAAATAAATTTAGAATATTCTTCATTAGATGTCATAAAGAAAATATTTTTTTAACCTTTTTTCACTATTATTTTCTTTATGATAATTTAATTGATTTTTGTTTCAATATTTTTTTTAAGATGATCATATTTTTGAAGTGAGAGCAAAGAGAAATATTTGGATTTATTTTTATACCAGTAATCTTTTTTTATATGTCTAATTTTTTTATTATAAAAATATTGAGGGGTTTCTTTATTACCTTCATTAGAGGTCCTCTGACCTTTATTTGATCAACTTCGTCTCTTGCCTCGAGTACTTGATCATCAATGACTTTTACTATTTTGATTTCTCACTTGAGATTTGATTGTTGATTTTTTTATCCTTTTTCTGATTTATTTTCATTTTAAGAGTATGTTTTGAAGTTTAAGATCTCTTTATTTTTTGTTTATGAACTAAAAGTGAGCTCATTAATTCATCAAAAGACTATTTCTTTAGCTTCTTATATAGCAGTAGAAATCATATCAAATTTTGGAGATAAACTGTATAAAACTTTTTCTATCACAATTTGATCTTTTAGGTTTTCATCTTATTTGGTTCATAATAGAAGAGATTTTTGAGAAAAATCTAGTGATAGATTTCATTATAAAAGTCTCAAATTTATATTAGATAATTTAAAGCATTAAAATTTTTACGTCATTTGTACCTCCTTTTTAATATTTTTTAGGCTTATGTTGATGTTGATGCCATTATTATTTGAGAAAATAAGGATCATTATTGCTTATTGTAGTATGTAGAGGGCTCTCTTATTTTTTTCATATTCTCATTCATTTGATCTTTAGTAATATTAAGATCCAGATCATATTCAACAAAATTATTTTCTATTAAATTTTACCATCCTTATGAAATAAATAGAGTTCTCATTTTAACAGTCCAAAAATGATAATTTTCACATTTGAAGATAGGAAAAAGTTGATTAAAAACACTTACTCAAATGTTTGTTTATTTTTTTATTTTTTTTTCGGATCTACTAGTCTTTTCTTCTTTTTTAATCGATATATTCTATGTTTGATACCACACTTATTGACTTTCTATGGAACTTGAGAAGAAAGAAAAGAAGATAGTAGAAGAAACGATAATTACTTCCAAAATATGCAGTGATTTGGATTTATCTAAGAATACTATTTATATTAGTCAAAATATAAAGTAAATCTTTTAAATAATAAAAAATCCACCATATCTCAATAAAATTTCTTACCCTCATCTTTTTATCTTAATCTAAATTCTTATCTTTTGTTTTATCTAATTCTAAGTATTTGATAATCTTATCTTTCCATTACAAACACTCATACATATCTTTGATCGCATCAGTTTCTCTGGATAGGTACCGTGCCTAGTTCAAACAATTGCCTTCCATATGAATCTTGTCACAACTGTTTCAAGAAAATAAACTAAACAAACACATAAACCGATGTGTTATTCCTCTTCTCCGACTATTTATCTTCATTTTCTGAACCAGAAACAAGCCAAAATGCCTTGTCTGTTCATCCTCTCCTTGACGGCTTTCAGTCTCGCCTTTGCAGTGTATTCACTTCTAGCAATCTCTCCAGTCACCTTTCGTTCATTCTTCCCACAAAGCGGCTCGCAATATTGAGTCCTTTGATAAGATGGGCAGTCTTCCTTCCTAATGCGCTCTACTGCAGCCATGAAAGGGTCAAAGTCGTTGTTCTTGAGGCCGAGGCCCAGAAACCTTCGCTTGATAGCTTGTGTGTAACATGCCGATGTGTTCTTTCTCTCCTTGATAGCTTCGAGTCTCGCCTTTGCAGTATGTTCACTTTGAGCAGTCTCTCCAGTCACATTACGTCCATTGTTCCCACAAAGCGGCTCGCAAGACTGAGTCCTTTGATAAGATGGGCTGTCATCCTTCCTGATGCGCTCTACTGCAGCCATGAAAGGGTCAAAGTCGCTGTTCTTGAAGCCGAGGCCCAAGAACCTCCGCTTGGCCATGGAGCCCCTGTGCGACCGTGGTGGAGTGAAGGAAGGGCTCTGCAGGCGAGGCGGCAGCTTAAGAGGGAGGATATCGCTGTGATGGACGGGCTGACCACCGAAGGGCCGGCGCAGCTCGTTTGGGCTCGTCGCGAACTTGAACTCGCAGGTCTCGGATTCGGTGTCTGAGTTGGTTCTCGACGTCGTCGCTCGGTCGGACAAGGACGGGCAGTGGGCGGCCGGACTCGCCGGTACGCTGTAGAAGTAGTTGTGATAGGAGTGAAGCGTAGGGTTGGTAGGGCTCGAAGGAGCTGTAGCGGCTTCCATGGACAGATGTCTCTACAGAGATGGCTTGTTTTCGACTGTCTTCTATCATGCTATCTCAAGATAGTTATATAGACGAGTGACGTAGCGGAGAGTTCACGTTGAGGCCATCTGGATCTTCGACTTCTAGGGTCAGTCTTCTTCACATCGGTGAGGGGGCTGTCTGACTGCTTGGATTACCAATAGCAGCCTGTTTTGACTACGGATGCATACTGACTTGATGTACGGTGGACTACGTTGTTTGCTCGACGGAGTCATCACGGCATTAGAGTCTTTTGGGGACGGAAGCAGACGACCGGCAGGTAAAAGTAGACCCGACCGCTACGATTTGATTCATTGAGTACGTAACGAGCAAGTCGAAGTCTGGTGAGTTGGTTCGATGTGATGTTCGAATGAGACTCGAGGAAATCGATCCAAATGCGTTCATGGGCCTCGTCACGGTGCAATCGTCAGTGCAAGCGAGAACGACTTATTTGGCTGGGATGATTACAGCGGAGCCATATGTCCAAAACTAATGAAGATTTGATACGTGGAGTATAAAATAATTAATTAGGAAGTGACAACACGTCAGTCAAGCCTATAAATCGATGAAGATTTGATACGTGGAGTGTCAATTAATTAGAAAGTGACAACACGTCGGTCAAGCCTATAAATCATCGGCCACTCACTAGCAAATATGGCTTCGTCTTAAAATTCACGCCATAACTATAATAGAATCACAAGAACCAGTTTGTTTCATCGCTCCCTCGATTTTGATCTAATAATACCTTGTGTTAATCTAATGAAGCGTTTCCCAATCAGATTAGCTATCACCTACATGTCAAACGTTTCTTAGCTGAGCTGGCTCATGCAAATACCAAAGCTTTCATTCCCGGACAAAAGCTTATGCCAATTCCATATTAGTCAAAGATGCAAGCCAATCAAACGATTGAACCATAGTTATAAGAACCGGTCCAAATTGGACGGTTGGACTAGAAAATCTAGAAACCGATCTGATCCAATTATTGGATCGGGCGTGTTAAAAAATTCTTCCATAACTTACATAAAACTGATTCGGTTTTGTAATATAATAAATGATTATGTAAATACTCTTTAACTTAATTTTTTTTTTTTTTATTATTTGAGAGGACATTTAAGTCAATTATGGAATTAGGATTGATGTAATAAATAAATTAAAACCGATTCGGTCTAGTGTAATTACCACCAATATTTATGTTTATAATATTAATTGATATTATCATTTTCTATAAAAAAATTCTTTTTAAAATTAATTTTAATATTTTAGAATTTTAAATTTTAAAATTACTTAATATATTTTAAAATATGCAATCCAACCAATTGACTCAACGATTGTCCAGTGATCCAATGACCTGATCGAGTCATTATTCGATTCAATTATAATAACTATCTGATAAGATAAACCTTGTGATCAGAAAAATAAACCTTATGATAGAAAAAAAAAAAAAATCTCTGTGTTTGGATGCATGCATTTGGTATGGAAAAACTTCTGGGACATAAATGTGGCTGATGTTTTGCTAAAAGACTGTTAATAGGAGGCAAACAAAGCACAAAAGCAGAAGCTGTGCAGTGCTAGATGCTATCAGTAGCAATTATTTATGATATTATTTACCCATGAAGCATAAGATAGATAGCTTACATTCTTACAGTGGAAAGTCCAGTACAATACTGTGGGTAGGAGGGAGATAAAGCCATAAAGCATCCAAAATTTACCATAACTTATCGTAACAATTCAACTTGATGGGTGTTTTCTATTGAGAAATCAATTTAGTTCAAGTGAAGTGCACTCTAATAGAAATTACTCATACCAAATGGTTGTTTTCGCACACTGCAATCCGTTCTTTAGGCGTGGGAAAAAGTTCGGGATCTGTGAATTTTACAAGGTTTACAAAGACACCATATTAATGTTTTTAACTGATTTTATCAACATGCACATATCCCAAATAGTTGGACTGAAATTTATCTTACTTTCGTTCCAAAGATAAAAAATCTAACTGCGGTTATACATTATTGACTGATTGCTCCTTCTAATATAAATTATAGAATCCTTACTAAGATTATCTCTAATCGCCTCTTTTATCCTATCAATTACAATCAATTGATTTTTCTTTCAAATCAAAACATATATAATAATATTTTAATTGTACAAGAAGATACAAGACTTATGTTCTCTAAAGATAAGAATCCCTTAGGGATACTGTCAATCAAATTCTTTCAGGTTTGATTTTCTGCACTCAATATATACATGCATGCCTCTCCTTTTCTCTATGTACTTATCCAACTAATGGACATATCTTTAATTCATTCTCTAGTAAGTATGGTGTTAGGTAAAATGATCTATTTTCTTATTATCTTGTTGAATCTCGGATTTTGATGATGAAATCAATTGATGAGTTTTTGATCTAATTTGTATTTTGAGTGATGTAGGACTAGCTTCGATCAAGGAGAGACAAATTGATTAAAGTAGGAAGAATCATATTAGGCCGGAGTGAAACATATCAGAAGATTGGACATCGGGCTAGAGGATCGGTCGACGTGTCGGTAGAAAGCTCGTGTTGTGAATTTGGGTATTGGGCCGAAGGATCAAACATTGCGCCAAGGAGATCGAAAGTTGTAGGAATCAATATACCGATTGGACAATATGCCGAAGGAGAGAACGATGTGTTGAAGGATCGGACGAGCGCCGGATGAACCAATGACATGCCGGATAAAGGATTCATGCTTTGCAATCATTTGTCTAGATCGAAGTAGGTTTTAGATCTAATTGAGTCGATATTGGGGTGAAACAATGACAACTCAATTAGGGACCAATTGAGTCTAAATTGGGAGTGATTTGGGCTCATTGAGAGGCCCATTCAATGACCCAAATGTTCGGCCAGGTGGTGGTATCGCCAGAATTGGCGGTAGAACCGTTTGTGAGTTGAAAAACTCGGTCTCCGAGGTTGTCAAGTAGTGATACCACTAGTATGGGCGGTGGTACTGCCTAAATAGTCTCCCAAGCGATAGTACCACCAGACTGGGCGGTGGTATTACCCAGTGTAGGCGGTGGTATCGCCCGTATCACGAAATCTCGAAGATTTGAATTTTGGCTCAAAGTTTTAAAGTCATTTGGGGTCTATAAATACCATAGCTATTCCTACATGGAGAAGTAAAAAAGATTGAGTAAAACTTTGTGATTCTAAAGTTGTAAACCTTAGAAAGTTGAGTTCCCTTCTCCCAAAGCTTAGAGAGAGTTATAAGGGAGGTGTGAGAGTGATGCATTGTAAAAGAGGGTCATAAAAAGTTATTTCCTAAACCTGTGAAAAGGAGAAGACGGGTGTAAAATGGTAGTTGGTCTTCGCCCATTGAAGGAAGACCGTTAGTAGATGTCGGTGGCCTTGATGGAAGAGGAATCAAGAGTGGATGTAGGTCACGATGACCGAACCACTATAAAATCTGGTTTGCATTTCTACTTTACTATTTACATTTATTGCAAACTGCCATACTTCCTCTTTACTCTAACTGCACATCCTTATGAACGTATTTCAAGTTATAATTTTTTTGAAATCGATTTTATTGAACGAAAGATTTTACGAAGTTGACATTTTTACCGCTGCACTAATTCACCCCCCCGGCTCTTAGTGCCGACTCGTTCCTAACATATCTATGTAGCTTAATTCTTACTCAACTTCTCTCTCATGCTATTGATTTTAATAAACTTATATAATTGAAGTTTAATTCTACTTATAGAATAATCATATCATTTATGTTGATGATATTTTTTTTATATTTTCGGGCTAACAAAAAATCTTATTTAACTATTTAATCTATTTTCAAACTTATGAGTCGTTAACCAATCAACATATTAGTATCTTCAAATTTTAAATTTATTTTCCTAAATCAATACCTTGACATATTAGAGTTAATATTTGTTCCTTGTTGGTTTCAAAGAGGGACATCCTTCAAAAGCTCAAATCCAAACTTCAACTTGGTAGTGCAACTATTTTTCTCAAGTTAATGGCTTGGTGTTGATTAAATTTATTCTAAATTCTATTCCACTTGACACTCTTAGAGTCAATTAGATGTCTAATTTTATTTTACATAAAATTGAAGCCTTCATAAAAAATTTCTTTTGGCACCATGCTAAGGGCATCCACCTACTTAGCTGGGCTACTATCACTAATGCTAAAGATAGGGTGGGGGGCGGGTGGGGGTCTTTCTATTCAAGATCTTTTTCATTTTAAATACACTATCATCCATGCTAAGTATGATTCATTCGATCCTTGGTCACCTCTTGATCCCAAGCATGTTAGTTAGTTGGAGTTGGCACCTTTTTATGCAGCCTCTAATTCAGCTTCGGCTTGAGTTCATTAAACTAGTTGGAAATAATTTTCAAACTAGCATTTTAATGATCCATAGCTTTCTGACTAATCTCTGCATCTAAAACCTACTTTTGTAAATCCATTAATAATCTATGAGGGCACTTCTATTGCTACTCTTATCCCATCTGATAACTGAAATTCCTAATTGCTATTGGAAGGGTTTGGATAGGAATTGATTTGCCACATTAAATTGTTTATTCTCGATAAATGGGTTTGGAAGACACAACATATAGGATGTTTACATTTTACTTATGGTAAAACTATGCTCTAGATTTTAGTTAGTATAATTGGCATGCCTTATAAAAACTTTTTGTTGCCCCAAAAATTCAATTATTCTGTTAGAAACTTCTACATAAAAGACCACCTACTGTTGATATGTTTTAAAGGCTCAATTTGAGACCACAGCAACCATGCCCCTATGTCACTTCTTCTGAAGCCATTCATCATATCGTTTCTGAATGCCTCTTCTCTACCATAATTTGGGATTATTGGACTTCCTAATACATTTTATCCAAATCCTTCATAAGCCATGGGTGGTTGGCTCCTTGAAGGCTCTAATATGGTATTTGAAAATTTTTTCTATACTATCATTATAAACCAACTTTGTTTACTGGAAGGCACGAAATTCATCATTGTTTAATGGATCAACACCTTTCAATTTGTTGGACTTAGTCCCAAACATTATCCTTCACTAGTTATTATGAAAATAGAATGAGTAGTTCTCTATGAGTTAAATGGGACAAACCACCTCAGTGCTGAATAAAATTAAACACTAATGGTTCCTCTTTATCGTAGGAAGGTGGGAGTTGGCTTTGTGCTTGGAAACCATGATGGCTTCTGTGCACTTACTAGATGTCTACAACAAATCTACTATTTAGTGTAAGGTGTTGGCAATTGTTATTGGGCTTCGATCAACTATTACTCGTGGCTACTCAACTGTTTAAGTTGATACTAACTAACTTGTATTTCATGATGTACTGACCAAGAAATTGGACCCATCATGGAACATAATGATATCAGTGATCTTCTAATGGACCCACCATGGAGCATAAGCACATCTATCAGCAATATCAATGATCTTCGATCAAAACTGAGTGCTTACATACTTTTGCATTGTTACCGTAAATGTAATCAAGCAGCTAATTGAGCTGCAAATAAAACTATATTTGATAAATTCAGTTTACAGTAGGTAGATTTTTTTCTTTTTAAATTTTTAATATTTTTTCATAACGATCTTGGGAGGTCTTTCTGTAAAAAAAAAAAAAAAAGTCTTAATAGATTTCCTTTTGAAAATTCATATTGTATTCTTACTAACCAAAGCTTAAGTGTTTTTTTTTTTCAATTTATGCACTGACAGATCTGCTAATACTTATTTGTATTAGATGGTTGTTTGTAGCAATGTATGATAGTGAGTATCATTTTCTTATATATTGTTGTTGAAGGCAAAGTATATTGATTGGCATACATTGTAACCTTTATTTTTTGGGAACAGAGAAAATTTGGTGTTGAACTTGTGCTATGTATGATTTTTTTAATATATTATTTATTCTTATTGCCTTAGTATGATACAGTAATATATGAGCTTCACCCTTATTTAACTTTTTTTTAAAATTAAGTATGGAATAAAAACTAAGAGCGGTGAATTGTTGGGCACATTGCCTATTAATTCAGCTCAAGATGAGCCTTAATAATCCACAGCTCACAGCAACCATTTAACCCTTTCTCTTTTAAGTTAGACACGAAAAGGAAAAAAAGGAAAGGTGGCTTGCCACTGTTGTGGGTGTGATTGGGAAAAACTATAGCAACGATGTTTGAGGGCAAAGGAACAAGATAAGAAGAAAGGAAAGATAACGAGGGCAACAGCCATTCTCAATTATCTATGTAGTGTTTTAGCCTCGGATTTGATCAGATTAGCAGTAAATTCTTATTACGATCACGGAAGGAGATTTTGAATATTATACACAGTGATGTAATCCTTATATCTCTATTATTCTCTTATGATTGTTGCTCGGGTTTTAGGTAAGAGACTGTGATATTTGTACGTTTATTATTTTTATAATGGATTTGCTTTTCTGGCTTGCATATAGTTTTTTTCCTTTCGTGTTGGAGGGGTTTTCCATATAAATCTTAGTGTTCTATCGCCTAGAGCCCGAGACTGGGCGGTGGCACCGTCCAGCACCCGAGAGCTCAGGCGGTGACACCACCTGACTGAGCGGTGGCACCGCTAGTACATTTTAGCTTGCTTGTATTTATTCATATTTACATTTTTTTTATCCCATCAACTAGTATTAGAGTGGATTTTGGTGACATTTAATTTTTATGTCTAAAGATATAGGCCGGTAATGTTTCTTGTTGAATCTCGGATTTTGATGATAAAATCAATTGATGGGTTAATTGATCTAATCCATATTATTGAGTTAAGCATGCAGGATTAACTACGATAGCTTGAGGACATAAAGCAAAATCTACCGGAGTCAAGTTTGATGGGTGTTCGAGAGTCCGAAGATTCGTCGGAGAGGCTGCCGGAACCAACCGAAAGGAAATCGGGGACTTGTCGGAGTTTTCGGAAGTCCGCCGAAGAGATCGTCGAAGGTTCACGGAGATCACCGAGAAGGCTCGGCTATTCGCTGAACTCGCCACAAGATCGGGAGCCTGCTGGGAGTCCGCCGGAAGAAATCCGAGGGCGTATCGGAAGTCCACCGGAAGATCGCCGGAAAGCTCGCCGGAACAAGACTCGACATTTGCCGGTTAAAAGCTTGCTTAGGATTATGTTTTCAGTTACGTAGTTCGCATGTAATTAGGGTTAGGATTAAGGGATAATCCTATATCCTGGTTAGGGGCCAACTGGGCCCAAATGTGACCTGGTTTGGGCCGGATTCAAGGCCCAACCAGAGATTCGTAAGCT
>LVTN01000732.1:40498-79841 GCA_001649415.1 Musa itinerans
GGTGGGCGGGCTTGTGATTGCTATCGGCATAGTTGGGAGAAACCATAATAGTGACAATTGAGGGCAAAGGAACAAGAGAAAAAAAAAAAGAAAATAAGACAAGGGTAACATATAGGTTGTTCTCAATTATCCAAGCAATGTTCTAGCCTCAAGTTTAATTAGATTTGTACCAGATTCTTGTTGTGATCACGGAAAGAGATTTTGGATATTATACATAGTGATATAATTCTTATATCCCTATTATTCTCTTATGATTGTTTCTCGGGTCTTAGGCAAGAGACTCCAATATTTATATATTCATTATTTTTATAATCGATTTGCTTCTCTTGCTTGCCCCATGATTTTTTCCCTTCGTGTTGAAAGGATTTTTCATGTAAATCTTGATATTCTATGTGACTATGATTTTTGTTTAATTTTTTTGCTATAAGTCTACTCGTATTTGTTTGTATATAAGTTTTTTTTATCTCATCAAGAATGTGATGTTTAAATTATAATCTCTCTTCAATCTTGATAAATTTACTGCTTAAAATGTCTTTTTTTTTACATTACTAATTATTAATATAAATCAGTTGTTATTTGTGGTGACTTTTGTGCTTTAATTGATCAATGACTATTATGCACTCTCCTTCCCTCTTTATGCATAAATTCTTCATTTTTCCTGAATATTTCTTTTATTTCTCTCATATTTCTCATAGACATCACTTCACTTTCCATCAACAAGATTATTCATTCAAATTGATTCCCTTAATATGAAAGATTGGTCTCCGGTAAACCAAAGCAACATGAATGAGGTGAAGCCAATCAAAAAGACGTTTTAGATTATAAAGTTCATTCACCTTTTATAAGCTTCATATTCCTTCTAAAGCGTCCATCATTTTGCTTTTGATAGATTGTAACGTGTCAATATAATTGTCTTTCTTTTTTTTTTTATTATCAGGAATGCGTCTTGGTTAGTAAAATATTGATGTCTCTATGTTCATAAATCATAGCCATGATATATTGGTTGGATAATTTATACCTTTCAATTTTGATAGGAGATGTTAAATCAGATTTTTTTTTGTTGCTATCTCTTGACAATTTCAGGGCTAGAAACTAAAAAACATATTATATTTTAATAAATTTTAATTAAATTTTTTAAATTGATAGAAGTTAGAACTTTGTACTCACCATCACACCTGAGTCATTTAACATGAATATCAAATATACATAGAGAGATCATGCACTTAATATTTTGTTAAGACTTATAATCACAAATAAACTTCTAACTTTTTTTATAAAAAAAAATTATTAAGACTTCAATGTTCTACAAAAAGATCATGAAAGGTTAGTATTCAAAATAGAAGATAAATATCTATGGAAAAATTTTACCCAAAGATAGATAGATTTATCTAGTCTAGCTTTCAAAGCAACCAAATTGGCTACTTCATTGTAGTATCTATAGCAATGTAATACTGTATAAGAAGTAAGATTGTTCAGCAAAGACTTGATCTCATCGAGAAATAATCGCATTTGCCAAGGAGGATCTATACATTTGTTGATGGTCTAACATAGTATAGAAGAGTCTGTCTCTATTTGAGAAGCCATAAGCTATAGTAGTTTGAAGCGCCTCTTTAATTGCCAAAGCTTTACATTGTAAAAATGTGTTTTCTTGAATATAATGTTGCCCAGTTATCACACAAGTTCCATCATAATGGTGAATCGAGAAGTCAATGCCTCCTTTCGATAATAAAGAGGAGTTGTTAGTGTTTATCTTAATCCACCTAGAAGGTGGTTTTTGCCATTGTACCCTAAGTGTATTACTATCTTATTTCTTTAATGGATGTTAGATCTAACATGGTAGCTAATGAAAGCAGTAGCTTGGGACCAAGCCTAGGCCATTATAGATATAGTTCATGTAAAAGAGTAGAAATGTGTGCTTTTCAAATAAACCAAAATTGATTTGTGATAAGGGACTATTTGGTCACCTCATTGGTGCTGCTCGTAGGCTCACGAGGAATTGTCTGTTTTGAGCGATGGGCATAACGATTTTATCCTTTCGTAGCTCGAGAGCTCCAAAAGGTGCCTTTGAGGGTAAAGGAAACCCGACAGACTTATGAGTCTTTGGTTCTTAAACTCCTCGACCAATGTGGAACTAAATGACCTTATTAATGCTCTCTCCCATAGGGGAGTTAATGGCACATAGCCGAGGTGCATGGCTCGAAAGCGGGTTTGCTTAACCAAGGTGCAAGTTTCAGCCCTCCTTCTAGTACTACAATGATAGGTCACGAATACTGTCATATGATGAGTTAGCCCCAATTGGTTCATTGCCAAAGGTACATACTCATTCTTTTGTCTCCTCCGGGTGCTGACGTGACGAGCTGACATAGGAGGTCTGTTGGAGAGACGATTCAACGGGGGCAATCAAACCTTGGAACAAAGAGGCCAAGCAATGGAACAGGGGTCTTCTTTACTACGGGGTCATCTCCTAATTACCAATCATCTCCTGGCAATAGGGCTATATCTTAGTAGTGGGGTCGTCTCTTGGCCACCAATGATCCTGCACAATAGGTCTGCATCGAGAGCTTCTCGGCTTGACCCTGTCACGCTCCCTGAATTTAATTCTTATTCAGGAGGTATGAATCTAACTCAAAATTGATAATATTAGAAACCAACAAATAATCCAGGATCCAAACACATATTTGAAGATACTAAGAAAATATTTAAGTCATTCACCTATATAATCCACAATTCACAAAACCTGTACAGTTTATAATCATATATTATATCACTTAATGATTCATAAAATCCAAAGCCAACTCAACTAAACCATAATCACATCATAAATCCATAGTTGTGGGAATCTATACAATCACAAAACCAACATGTACCACATGTTTATATCATTACACAATTTTAACTTAACATTCCCAAAATCCTGACATGAGAGATACTTTTCAAATATTTACAAAACTTATAAGTTTATATTTACCATAAACATTCCCTTAGATACCAAGTATACTTATACAACAAAAACATAATGTCCAATAAAGGTTTGCCCAAAGTCTTCTAGCTTTCCACTGCCTTAGTCCAATTTAAATATTTTAACAAGCGACAAGCTATCTTAAAAAAAATTATTAGCAACGGAGTGATCACATAGAGCTCAGTAAGTGACTAACTTATCAATGATGAAAGAGGACAGTTTCAAACAAATAAGATACCAAATATAAGTCAGGGATACAAGAGTTCATAGATAGCTGCTCAACGAATGTATAATTACAATATCATTTCATTCGAAGCATGTTTTGTTCATAACAAGGGAGTAAAGACTAATTGGAGTAAATAATTAACATAATAAAATATTTCATAATATATTAATGGCAGATGAAATGCTTCGGAATATATCAATGGCATATGAAGTATTTTGGAGTATATCAATGGCATATGAAGCATTTTAGAGCATATCAATAGCACATGAAGTATTTCGGAGCATATCAATGGTATATGAAGCATTTCGAAGCATATCAAAGATGTATGAAATGTTTTGGAGTATATCAATAACAAATGAAACATTTCAGAACATATCAATGACGGATGAAATACTTCAGAATATATCAATGGCATATGAAGTATTTCGGAGCATATCAATGGCATATGAAGCATTTTAGAGCATATCAAGGATGTATAAATGTTTCAGAGTAAATCAATAACAAATGAAACATTTCAAAACATATCAATAACGGATAAAAAGCTTTGGAACATATCAATGACATATGAAATATTTCGGAGTATATCAATGGCGGATAAAACATTTCGGAAACATATCAATGGCGGATGAAATGCTTCGGAACATATCAATAGCATATGAAGCATTTCAGAGTATATTATTGGCAGATGAAACATTTCAAAACATATCAATGGCGGATGAAATGCTTCGGAACATATCAATGGCATATGAAGCATTTTAGAGCATATCAAGGATGTATAAATGTTTCAGAGTAAATCAATAACAAATGAAACATTTCAAAACATATCAATAACGGATAAAAAGCTTTGGAACATATCAATGACATATGAAATATTTCGGAGTATATCAATGGCGGATAAAACATTTCGGAAACATATCAATGGCGGATGAAATGCTTCGGAACATATCAATGGCATATGAAGCATTTCAGAGTATATCAATGGCATAGGAAGCATTTCGGAGTAAATCAATGGCGTATGAAATATTTCGGAGCATATCAATAACAAATGAAATATTTCGAAACATATCAATGATGGATGAAATGCTTCGAAACATATCAATGGCATATGAAATATTTCGGAGCATATCAAGGAACAAATATAAAACAGAAGCTCAAACATCACATATGACGTTGCATACATTTTATTCTTATCCAAAGCACAGATAGAAGCATATAACCAAAGCTTTGGATATCATATCAAGCAAATAGAAGGTGAAGTAGGATCTCAAACATAATATGGTCCATTCATTTCTAAATGACCATCAAACATAATCTAGAGCATCGCGGGCTCTAAGCACATACCCTTTACCATTTCTGGCAAAGGTCCAGATAATCCCTTTACCATTTCTGGCAAAGGTCCAGATAATCCCTTTACCATTTCTGGCAAAGGTCCAGATAATCCCTTTACCATTTCTGGCAAAGGTCCAGATAATCCCTTTACCATTTCTGGCAAAGGTCCAGATAATCCCTTTACCATTTCTGGCAAAGGTCCAGATAATCCCTTTACCATTTCTGGCAAAGGTCCAGATAATCCCTTTACCATTTCTGGCAAAGGTCCAGATAATCCCTTTACCATTTCTGGCAAAGGTCCATATAATCCCTTTACTATTTCAACAAAGATCCAAATAATTTCACAAACACCAGAGTATAAAAGGGTATCGTGAACAATAAAGTTGGGACATATCGGAAACACATACGGAACAACTGAATGCATGTGCCTATACGAAATATTATGATACAAACATGAAGTTTACATAACAGATTCAGGTATGCAAATATTTGTAGGATAAGAATATATAAAAATTTTAAATAATAATATAAAGCTAAACTAAAGTAAGGATTTTAGCTAAAATCAATTTTCAAATATACGAAACAAGAAAAGGCGAAATCGATCAAAGCTCGATTCTAACAGAATTTAATAGGCACATTGTATAAATTTTTTAGATAATCAATTATACTCTAATTTGCCCAAAATAGGAGTCATTCGAAAGATTTATCAATCTAGTTTTTGATAACTTAAGTTTTGTATGAATCGGAGTTTCCAGCAAGGAGTTATAAATAATTTAATAACTAAAGGTCAGAGAATATTATCTCTATTTTGTAGAATTCATAAAGTTAATTAGAACAGATGATTTAATAGGCATTTATAATCCAAATCATTAAAATCAGATATACAAAGAAAGGTTATGAGTCTAGATTCTAATAAATTATGTTTCACATAAATCAGAGTTTTCAATAGAGAGTTATAAGCAAGATAGTATTAAAAGGTCAAAACCAATAGTCTCTATTTCATAGATTTCATAGGGTCAATTGAAATAACAGTTTCAATAGGTCAATAGACTCCAAATTTATCAATCTTAGTATCAAAAGAAAGATATGTGAGTCTATTTTCGAATGCATTTAGTTTTTCTAAAATTAAGAATCTGTGCATAAAGTTATAGCTAGAACAATATAGAAATATCAAATCTCAAAAAATTTTAAATTCACAGTTTTATTCCCAAACGATAGAAATATCAAGTATGAAGCCAAAATCTTCTAAGGTTTTCAGAATTAAGATAAAATCAGAGATCAAAATTTCTTTAGAAAGGGGTTAGAACACTTGCCTTAGAAAAGTTTGATTCCCAAATGTAGGGAAATTGATGCAAAACCTAAAGCAAAGCTTCTTCTTCTTCTTCTTCTTCTTCTTCTTCTATTCCTCTTCCCCACGTTGGCTGCAGCAAGTATCCCTCCTTTGTTAAGTTTTTCTTTAATCTCTCATCTAACTACTTAGGTTTGACTAACACAAGGGTTGCAAGGTGGCAAGTATGCATGAAAGGGGCTTATGTGTCATCCATAGAACCAACATGGGTGACACCATACTTAGGTTGGCTAGTGACACATATCCTCTATTTTTATTTTAAACTTAATGTGAATCTTTGAAAAATCATATCAATTTTATAAGATTCACATTTAGGTCCCTAGCCATAAATTTCTAATATAAAATTATTTAATACAAAAGAATTATTAGCTAATTCTCATATTTACAAATAAGCATCTACAAAATTTTAAAAAAATATGGGATGTTACAGACCCCTCCGATGCTTAAGTCAACATAAGACAAAGGGAGAGAAAGACAATAATATGAGTTATTTAAATGAGAGAGTAGAAAGATTATTGCTTGCTTCCCCCTTTTAGAGTTTAGCTAGCAACTTGATTTTTATACCTAGGCCCCTGGATGTGCATTTAATTAAGGCCCTTATATTTTGAATGGTAGAGGCATTAATGAGGTTAGCCATTAATGCAAAGGCATTAATGAGATGTTAGTGGCTAGGGAGGTTGGGGCATGTTGTCATTAATGATCATTGATTTCTATGTCTTTATTATCTTTTAGTCCATGTGACGAAGAAAGTTGGAGGGTATCAATATTATCCGTATCAATTTGCAATGGCAGTTTGGAGTATTATTTCTATTCCCATGTTAAATCCTTCTTATAGCCAATCTTTTAGTTGGAAAGAGAGATGATTAGTCCATCAATCCAAAGTTTTAGTAAAAAAGGACATTCAAACAATAAATGGGTAATAGATTTTGGAATAATATTACAAAGTAGATAAAGATGGTGAGGTCTTATGTTCATTTTGTTCAATCTAACTGATAGGCAATCGCTTATAGAGCAGTTTCCAGCAAAACATTTGAATTTTTTTAGCAATAAAAGCTTTCATAAAACCTGCCAGCCATACCAATTGGTCTCTGGGGCACAATTACTCTATTTAAGGAACTTATACATGCCTTTAACAATGGCCTTACCAGTTGAATCTCAGATTTTGATGATAAAATCAATTAATGAGTCTATGATCTAATCTATATTTTGAGTGATGTAAGACTAACTTCGATCGGAAAAGACAAATCGATTAAAGTAGGAGGAATCAGATTTTGGGCCAGAGTGAAACATGTTAGGAGATTGAACGTTGAGCTAGAGGATCGATTGACGTACTGGTAGAAGGACTTCGTGCCATGAGTTCGGGCATCGGGCCAAAGGATCGAACATTGCGCCAAGGAGATCAGATGTTGTGGAGGTCAACATGCCAATTAGGCAATATGTCAAAAGAGATAACGATATGCCAAAGGATCGAACGAAGCGCTAGATGAACCAATGACATGTCGGACAACAAAGGATTCATACTTTGTAATCATTTGTCTAGATCAAAATAGTTTAGAGTCTAATTGAGTCGATTTTGGGGTGTAACCATGCCAACTCAATTATGGACCAATTGGGAATGAGTTGGAGTTGTTTTGGGCCAAGTGGAAGGCCAGTTTGGTCACCCATAAAAGAGCCAAGCAGTGGCACCACCAGACTGGGTGGTGGTACCGCCCAAGCATAGTCTTCTATATTATGTCAAGCAGTGGTACCACCCAGTGTCAGTGCTACAGGCGGTGGTACCACCAAGACACGGAAAACCCAGGATGAGACCGTTTTGGCTCCAAATTTAAATCCATTTAGGGCATATAAATACCCCACTCATCCCTACTCGGTTTACACATAAAAAGTAGAATAAAACTATGTGACTCTAAGGTTGCAAACCCTGTTAGAAGTTGAGTTCCCTCCTCCATATGCTTAGAGGCTGTTCTAAGGGAGAGTGTGAGAATACTTGTGATAGAGGGGTGTAAAGGTTCTCTCCTAAACCTATGAAAAGGAGAAAGAGTTGTAAGGGTAGTTGATCTTAGCCGGTTGAAAGAAGATCAGTAGTGGAAGTTGGTAGTATCGAGTGAAGAGGAATTAGGAGTGGACATAGGTCATGATAACCAAACCACTATAAATCTAGTGTGCTCTTTTCCTTTGTTGTTTACCTTTATTGCTTACTGATTTTATTGCTTACTCCCCTTTACACTTGCTTTAAATTGAAGCACACTTTTGAAATCAGTTTTCATAGATCATAAGTTTTTGAATTGTCAAGGTTTTTACGAAAGCACTAATTCAACCCACCCCCCCCCCCCCCCCCCCCCCCTCCCCCACCTTTTTTTTCTTCTTTGTGTCGATTTTAGTTTTAACAGTTGATATTAGAACTAAGTTTTTCTCAATTGGTTTAACACCCAAGAGAATGACTTTTACTAGCAATCTAGAGGGTCACTCTATCATTCGTTCTCCTATGTTCAATGGGACGAACTACACATATTGAAAAACTCGAATGAGAGTTTTATTGCTTTCTATGAATTTTGGTTTATGGAATATTATTGAAAGTGATTTTCAAAAGTCTTTCAAACCAATAAATGAATAAAATAATTTAGAGAAGACATTTTATTTAAATGCTAGAGCTATGAATGCTCTATTTTGTACTTTAGACAAAAATGAGTTTAATTATATTTTAATTTGTAAAATTACATATGACATTTGGCACACTCTTGAAATTGCACATAAAGGCACATATAGAGTTAAAGAATCTAAGATAAATCTTTTGATGCATAATTTTGAATTATTTAGAATAAAACCAAGCGAAATTATTATTGACGTGTATACCCGTTTTATAGATGTTGTTAATAGTTTGAAAGCTCTTGGCAAATGTTTTTCTAATGTTAAACTTGTAAACACGATTCTAAGATCCTTTCCAAAAAGTTGGGATTTAAAAGTAATAGCAATACAATAAGCAAAGGACTTAAACAATTTTTCGCTTAAAGAACTTATCGGGTCTTTAATGACCTATAAAATAACATGTATGACACATGATAAACTTGAGAACAACCTTCCAAAGAACAGAAAGGATTTGACACTTAGAATATAAAAAGTTCACTCGAGCAAAACATCAAGTGATGATGACCTTAACTTCCTTACAAGAAAAATTAAAAAATTCATAAAACATGAAACTAAGAACAAAAATGAACTTAAAAAGAAGAAGCTACCAAAGAAAAAGAAAGCATTCAAGATGATATGGGATGAATCAAGTACATCCAAAGACGAGGAGCAAACCGATGAAGACGAAGTGGCGAACTTCGCTTTGATGGCCTTCCACAACGAGGTAAATGACTCAACCAAAACTCCTTCACCTTACAATGAATTATTAGATGCATTTCATGATTTATTTGATAATTTTAAATTAGTTAGTAAGAAATATAAAATGCTAAAGAAAGATCATGCTTCTTCTCTCTTTAGAAATTTAAAAAAATTAAAAAATGAGTATGATAATGGCATACTAAACTCTTGCACTAAATGTGATGAATTAGATTCATGCAAAAAGAAAAATATATTATTACAACAAATATTAGATAAATTTAAAATTGGTAACAAATCATTAAACAAGATTGTTGCTAATAAGAGTCATGTTCATAGAAAAGAAGGAATCAGTTTTGTGAGTAGCAACATTCAACAAAAATTGACTTTATTTGTTAAAGGACCCATATTGCAAGTTTCCCTTAATTTTAAGTGTAATTTTTGTGATAGATGTAGTCATTTTATTTTTAAATATTCATTTAAAAAATATGACTCATATAAATTGATTTGGGTTCCTAAGGGAACCATAAATGATTTTATGCCAAAAGACAAGACATGTAGATCTAAACATGAGGAACCCAAAGTCAAATGGATACCTAAAGAAAATCCATCTTTCTTGTAGGTATCTCTACAATCGAAAGCTAGGAGAAAAAATAAAATTTTGATAGTGGATGCTTAAGGCTTATGGCCGGAGATCCAACACACTTCACAAAGTTCACTAGCCAAAACAAAATGATTTTGATTAAAAATACGTTATGTTTAATAAAATTATACTTCATGATTTAATAATTTAGTTATGCATGATGATTTGAAGTAATGATGATTTTTATGATTTATGGTTTATTGATCTTGATGATTTTTGTGATGAATCTTGTTTTTCGATTTTAAATATGATGCATGGTTTTGACATTAAAAAAAAATGACATGCTTATATGAAATTAATCACATAAATTGAATCAAAAAAAGGGAAATGTATTTTTCTTAAAAATATCCCTATCCTAAAAAGCTTATCGACTCTTTCAAAAAAAAATTAATGAATCTATTTATGTTATTATGAATCTCTTGAACTATAAAAGTGATTTTGATGATTTAAATTTTAAATGAGTTTTATACAAACCATGATCTTGATCTTTATAACTTGAGATTTTCTTTATATGAATCAAGATCCCTTACTCTTTATTCTCGTATAATTCTTGTATTTTATTAAAGAGAATATTTATCTAAATGAATCATGATTTTTTTTTTTATTTCTCGGAATTTATGACTTAAACTTTATTTTGAAGATCTTTTACTATTTGATCTCCTAAGATTTTTTATTATTATTTAAGAGGATATTTATTAAAACGAATTATGTCTTTTGGTATTCACACGATCTTTGATATTATCTTTTATGACATAATTTTTATTATGTATAATTCCTTTGTATTCATGAATTATATATCTCATCACCAAATTGATTTTTCTTGAAATTTTTCATGTAATGACTTGAACATTTACACCATTGTGTTCTTCCCTTCTTCTTTTTGACAATGACAAAGGAGAGAGAAAATTGCTAGTATATCAAGAGAACCAAAATTATTAGCTTGAATATTAAACTTAGGCATATTAAATCTCCCAAATACATAAAATTTTCTTATACATTTTTCGGATCATAATCTTGATTTTTTTATTTTTATGACTTGAGTTTTCTTTTTTAATCAAGATCGTATCCTATCATTCTTTCTATTTATAAAAGAAGAGATTTGTTAAAAATAATATATGATCTTTTGGTATTCATGACTTGATCTTTTATTTTTTATAATTAAAATATTGATATAAATTTATCTTTTTTATTTATCCTTGTCATGATTTGAAAATTGATGTAAAGGAAAAAGAATTACAATATTGTATTCTTCCCTTCTTTTTTACAATGACAAAGGGGGAGTAAAACTTGCTAGCTTACTCATCTCAAAAGAGAAGCAAAAATTGTTAGCTTGCACATTTCAAAGAGAGAAAAACTTGCTTGCTTGCACATCTAAAAAAATGTAAAAATTATAAATTTACACATCACAAAGAAAGGCAAAACTTGCTAGCTTGCTCATATCAAAAGAGAAACAAGAAGTGCTATCTTGCATATCTTAAGAGAAGAAAAAATTTTGCTAACTTGCACATCTAAAAAAACTTGCTAGCTTGCATGTTCTAAAATGATATAAAACTTGCTATCTTACTAGCTTGCATATTTCAAAAACTTACTAGTTGCACTTCTCCTTTTTGTCGATAAAAAAAGGGAAAAAGTTATGATGATAATATGAAATTATGCATGAAATATGCATGATATTATGATGATACATACAATGAGAAGTTATGATCATGCATGGTAGGATATAATGTAATTTGATATTTTGATACTATAATGATTTGAAATATTTATGATTTGGAATGATACATGCAATACTCATGATTTTATGATGCATTCAATGATGTGAAAGTCAACGGTTATCGTTTTTTGAAATTCAACCTTATCTCAATATGACATATTGACAAGAGGAGTTTAGTTTAAACTCCGTCATCAATTGGTTGTCATCACCAAAAAGGGGGAGATTGTTGAATCTCCGATTTTGATGATGAAATCAATTAATGAGTTTATAATCTAATCTGCGTTTTGAGTGATGTAGGACTAACTTCGATCAGAAAAGAAAAATCAATTAAAGCCGGAGGAATCGGACATTGGGCCAGAGTGAAACATGTTAGGAGATTAGACGTCAAGCCGGAGGATCAGTTGACATACTGACAGAAGGACTTCGTGCCATGAGTTCAGGCATCGAGCTAAAGGATCAGACATTGTGCTAAGGAGATTGGATGTTGTAGAGGTTAATATGTCGATTGGGCAATACGCCGAAGGAGAGTATGAAGCGTCGAAGGATCGAACAAAGCGTCGGATGAACCAATGACATGTCGGACAACAAAGAATTCATACTTTGTAATCAGTTGTCTAAATTGAAGTAGTTTAGAGTCTAATTGAGTCAGTTTTGGGGTGTAACCATGCTAACTTAATTAGGGGCCAATTGGGTCTAAGTTGGGCTATTTTGAGCTAAGCGAAAGGCCCATTTGGTCACCCATAAAAGAGCCAAGTGGTGGTACCACCTAGACACAGTTTCTAGATTATGTTAGGTGATAGTACCATTAGATTGGGCAATGGTACCGCCTAGTGTCAATGCTACAGGTGGTGGTACCACCCAACACAAGTGGTGAAACCGCCAAGACACGGGCAACTTGGAATGAGACTGTTTTGGCTCCAAATTTGAATCTATTTAGGGCCTATAAATACTCAACTCATCCTTGCTCAGTTTACACATGAAAAGTAGAACAAAACTCTGTGATCTAAGGTTGCAAACCCTGTTAGAAAGTTGAGTTCCCTCCTCCATATGCTTAGAGACTATTCTAAGGGAGAGTGTGAGAGAATACTTGTACTAGAGGGGTGTAAAGGTTCTCTTCTGAACCTATAAAAAGGAGAAAGAGTTATAAGGGCAGTTGATCTTCGTCCGTTGAAAGAAGATCAGTAGTGGAAGCCGGTGGCCTTGAGTGAAGAGGAACCAGGAGTGGACATAGGCCATGACGATCGAACCACTATAAATCTAGTATGCTCTTTTCCTTTGTTGTTTACCTTTATTACTTACTGATTTTATTACTCACTCCCTTTTACACTTGCTTTAAGTTAAAGCACACTTTCAATATCGATTTTTATCAAACGTAAAATTTTGAATTATTGAAGTTTTTATAAAAACACTAATTCATCCCCCTCTTAGTGTCGATTTCGATCCTAACATTATCTTAAATATATGCCTTCTAAATCCATGTCATCATTAAGAAAGATGAGTAATTTCTAAGGATTCAACGAGAAAAACCAACTTTAGGCCAAGACCATTCGACAAAAAATTCCAGCTACCAAATCGGATACCAAATGAAATTGATTAATTCAAAGGTAAAACAAAGCTGTTTATAAAAGTAGGTTTAAGACACAATAAAAAATCGAAAAGTCAGGGATCATTAAAGATATCTGTTTGAAAACCATTACCACGTTGTTTTAAAAACTAATATTAAGTACAATTAAAATTTGAATAAGCAAACGCTAACACAAACTAGTATTTTTCAAAATGGGAGGAAACCATGGATTAATCGATCCAAATTTTGTTGTCATTATATAGACTAGCATCATGATTAAGAAATCCAGAGAAACAAGCGGTTTGTAAAGTATATTTAAAAGTAGACAAGTCTTGGATGACCAAGCCCCTTTGATCTTTGGAATCAATGTAAGTAGAATGTAAGTAGACCAATTAATAAGTTGAATTCCTTTAGAATCTAGAGCCTTCTGCCAAAGAAAATTTTTAATAAGACTTTCCAATTTGTGCATAAGAGTATCATCAAGAATCCAATGAATACTAAAAGTATGAATAGAGATTTAATTTAAAACTTTGATGAAGACCATATGGCCAGCTTGAGAAAGATAATTATTACATTTTCAAGAAGGCAATTTGGATATGAATTTTTGTATGATGTCATTATGACTATGAATTGGAAGTCTTCTAGGAGCAATGGAAGCACCAAGATATTTTAAAAAAAAAGTATCCTTCTTTAAAACCTAAATTGACACAAAAGTTTATCTTAATTTGTCTAGAGGTTGATTTAAGAAAAAAAAATTTCAGATTTAGCAAAGTTAATTCTTTGATTTATGATAAGCTCATAGGTTTGAAAAATAGATTTAATAGTAGTGCATGATTTCTTATTTGCCTTAAAATAAAGAAGAATTAATATGACTAACCTTGTAATTAGGGCCAAATTTAAAGAGAGGGAGTTTGTATAAATTAATAGCATCATAAAACAAGCTGAGCTACTAAGATATAAAGATAAGGTGATAAATGATCTCCTTGACATATTAATTAAATTATATTTAGGTCCACAAAAGCACATGTTAATTAAATTATATTTAGGTCCACAAAAGCAAATATTAATTAAATTATAATATTTAATAAAATCTCTAAAAGTTTGAATATAAAGATTAACATGAAAAGATCTACCTCTAATTTTATCATGACTATGAATTCTACAGTTAATATCACCAAGAATACACTACGAGAATTTGGAGAAATCCAAAGCTAGAAAGAGTGTTCCAATAACTTATCATGAGAGATCATATATGTGGAATCTTGGATTTTGATGATGAAATCAATTGGTAAATTGTTTGACCTAATCTATGTGTTGAGATAAGTGTGCAGGATTAACTATGATAGCAGTAAGGCATAAAGTAGATGATGAGTCGAAATCGAAGATTTGGACGATGTACTTGGAGCTCGCCGAGAGCTCATTTGAAGATCGCCGAGAGTTCGTTGGAAGATTGCCGAGAGTCTGTCGGAAGATCGTTGAGAGTTCGTCACCGAGAGCTCGTCGGAAGATCACCGGGAGTTCACCGAAAGTATGCCGGAAGACTCGTCGAGAAGTTCGTCGGAGGATTGCCGAGAGATATCAACATATTGGACTAATCGCTTGCCTTAATCATAGTTAGTACATTAGTCGAGTTAGGATTGGAAGGTAATCCCACTGACTCAGATATGGGCCAATTGGGCCCTTAACAAAACTGAATTGGGTCGGATTGAACAACCCATTCAGCACCTAAAATCATGGCCGGTGGTGGCACCGCCAATGCTAGCGGTGGCATCGCTTGGGAGACTCAGCTCCCAAGTGCTCTGGGTGGTTGTACCTTCCAGACTGGGCGATGGTACCATTGACAGTTAATGCTGTCAGCGGTGGTACCACCCCTGTCAGGCGATGGTATCGCCAGAGCTCGGTCTCCAAGCTTTATCAAGCGATTGTACTTCCTAGTGTCAAGTGTCAGGCGATGGTACCGCTAGTACCCCGAAATCCAAGGATATGATACATTTTGGCTCCAATTCTAAAGCCAATTTGGGTCTATAAATACCCCACCATTTTCTGCATGAAAGGGCACAAAAGCATTGGCATAATCCTGAATTCTTGAGTGTTAAAGTGTTGTAAAAAGTGCTAGAGTCCTCCTCCTCCCTTTCAAAGTGTTGAGATCATTCAATAGAGGTGTGAGACTTGTAAGGGTTATCTCCTAAGCCCGTGAAAGGAGAAAGCGCTGTAAAAGGTGGTTGGTCTTTGCCTATTGATGGAAAGCCATTAGTAGATGCCAGTGACCTCGACGGAGGAGGAATCCAAAAGTGGATGTAGGTCACAACGACTGAACCACTCTAAATTCCGGTTTGCTTTTCATTTATGCAATTTACATTACTACAAACCTCCTTAATCTTCTCTTTGCACTTTTACGAAAGCTTTCAAGTTCAACTTCTCTTCGAAACGGATTGAATCGAAACAAATATTTTTTGGAATTGCGTTTAATCGGGAAAGTTTTCCGCTGCACTAATTCACCCCCCCTCTTAGTGCCGCTTTTGATCCTAACAATTGGTATGAGAGCAAGGTTCACTCTCATTTGGTTTAAAACCCAAGAAAGATGGTATTTGCCGATAACCAAGAGGGTCATTCAATTACACATCCGCCCATGTTCAATGGGACGAATTACATATATTGGAAGACTAGAATAAGAATTTTCCTAATTTCAATGGATTTCGAAAGTCTTCTCTTCCAATGAACAATTGGAATGAGTTGGAGAAGAAGACTTTCGCTTTAAACGCCAAGGCTATGAATGCCTTGTTTTGTGTTTTAGATAAAAATGAGTTCAATCGTGTCTATTTATGAAATGACTTTTGATATTTAGCATACACTCGAAGTGACTCATGAAGGCACTAGTAGAATGAAGGAGTTGAAAATTAATCTTTTAGTGCACACTTATGAGTTATTTTGGATGAAACCGAGTGAGACCATTAGAGACATGTACACCCGATTTACGGATGTTGTCAATGGTCTAAAAGGACTTGGTAAAAATTTCTCGGATTTTGAACTTGTTAATAAAATTTTAAGATCTCTTCCAAAGAGTTGGGACCCTAAAGTAATGGTCATTCAAGAGGCCAAGGACTTAAATAACTTTCCTCTCGAAAAACTAATCAGGTCACTAATGACTTATGAGATGACTTGTAATGCTCATGAAGAGCTTGAGAATAACCTTCCAAAGAATAAGAAGGATATAGTACTAAGAACTCAAGAAGACCACTTGAAAGAAAATTCAAGTAATGAGGACTTTGATGATAACTTGGCACTCTTGACAAGAAAGTTCAAAAAATTCATAAAAAAAAAATAAATTTAAAAATGACACTAAAAATAAATTTGAACCCAAGAAAGATCAAGTAATATACTATGAATGTAAGAAGCCGGGACATTGTAAGAGTGAATGTCCCATAGCAAAGAAGAAGCAACCAAAGAAGAAGAAGGCTTTAAAAGCAATATGGGATGACTCAAGTGCATCCGAAGAAGAGGAGCCAACCAACACCGAGCAAGTTGCTCACTACACACTAATAGATATTGGAGATGAGGTAACAAGTTTATTAGACGCAAATTTATCTTTTGATGAGCTTTTAAGTGCTTTTCATGAATTGTTTGATGAATATAGAACCTTAAGTAAAAAGTACAACTCTTTGAAAGAGGAGCATGCTTCTCTTGTTAGTGACTTTGATAGACTAAAAATTGAGCATGATGATAGTTTAGCTCCCTGCACAAAATGCCATGAAGTAGAAACACTTAGAAAGAAAAACTTGCTACTCAAAAAACTTCAAAAAAGTTTGAGGTTGGTAGCAAATCCTTGAACATGATCCTTGCCAATAAGGGTCACATTCATAGAAAAGGTGAAATCGGATTTGTGAGTAGCTCTCACCAAAATCAAACCACCTTTGTTAAAGGCCCTACTTTGCATGTTGCACCCTAAAATAAATGCAACTTTTGTTGCAAATTTAGACATGTTGCTTATCAATTTCCATTTAAGAAGTGTAGTCCACAAAATTTAATTTGGGTTCCTAAAGGAACCATAAAGAACTCCATACAAAATGATAAGTTGAGCCGATCGATTTTTGAGGCACCTAAGGTCAAATGGGTACCTAAAAATCATCATTTTTTGTAGAAATATTTACCATCACAAGCTAGAAGCAAGAGATGGTACCTTGATAGTGGATGCTCAAGGCATATGACCGGAGATCCATCTCAATTTTCTAAGCTTACTAGCCTAGATGAAGGATATGTCACCTTCGGAGACAACAACAAGGGTAAAATTAATGGTAAAGAAACCATAGGTAATAAATCTAACTTCTTTATTGAAGATGTGTTATTGGTTGATGGCTTAAAGGATAATCTCTTGAGTATTAGTCAATTGTGTGATAAAGGATACATCATTAGATTTGAATCCAATGCTTGCATCATTAAAAAACCACATAAAAACACATCTATGATTGCCCTAAAGCAAAATAATATATATACTATCAGCATTGATGATCTTTGTAATGAAATGTGTTTTTCGGTTTTGAATGACGATGCTTGGCTTTGGCATAGGAGATTAGGTCATGCTAGCATGAAATTAATCTTTCAAAATTTATCTAAAGAACTTGTAAGAGAAATTTCTCATATTAAGTTTATCAAAGATAATGTGTGTGATGCATGTCAACTAGGAAAACAAATAAAATGTAGCTTTAAAACAAAGAACCAAATAAGCACCTCTAGACCATTGCAATTGATTCATATGGACTTGTTTGGACCAATTGCTACATCAAGCCTAAGAGATAGCAAATACGTCTTTGTCATCGTGGATGATTATAGTAGATACACTTAGACTTCCTTCTTAGCACACAAAAGTGATTGCTTTAAGTATTTTTCTTTGTTTTGTAAATTTGTTCAAAATGAAAAGGGTTTTATGATTTCATCAATTCGAAGTGATCACAATGGTGAATTTCAAAATCATGATTTCCAAGAATTTTATGAATCTAATGGATACAACCATAATTTCTTTACTCTAAGAAATCCTCAACAAAATGGAGTAGTAGAAAGAAATAATAGAAACTTACATGAAATAGCTAGAACTATGTTAAACGAACATAGCCTACCCAAATATTTTTGGGTTGAAATCGTAAATAAGGCATGCTATGTCATGAATAGAGTTCTAGTAAGACCATTACTCACCAAAACTCCTTATGAGTTGTGGAACAATGAAAAAACCTAACGTTTCATATTTAAAAGTTTTTTATTATAAATATTTTATCTTGAATGAAAAAGATGCCTTAGGAAAGTTTGATGCAAAATCCAATGAAGGAATTTTTCTTGGTTATTCTTATATTTCTAAAGCATTTCGTATCTTCAATAAAAGAATTTTGGTGATAGAAGAGTCTATTCATGTTGTCTTTAATGAAGTTTCTGAATTTAAGAAAAATAAGTTTGATGATGATCTTGATTTTGATGCTTTGAATTTAAATGAACCCTCTCCTCCAAATAGTAACTTGGATGCATCTTCTTCTAAAAGATGATTCATGGGTCATCGCAATGCAAGAAGAGTTGAATCAATTTGAGAAAAATGAGGTGTGGAAGCTTGTTCTGAGACCAAATGATTATTTAGTTATTGGTACTAAATGGGTCTTTAGAAACAAGCAAGATGAATTTGGTATCATGGTTAGAAACAAGGCTAAATTAGTGGCCAAAGGTTTCAACCAAGAAGAAGGTATCGATTATGAAGAAACCTTCGCTCTTGTGGCACGATTAGAAGCTATAAGAATGCTCCTTGCCTATGCTAATAGTAATAACTTTAAGTTATTACAAATGGATATTAAAAGTGCTTTTCTTAATGGCTTTATTTCCGAAGAAGTTTATATTGAATAACCTCCCAGATTTGAGAATGATAGTTTCCCTAATCATGTGTTTAAATTGACTAAAGCTCTCTATGAATTGAAATAAGCTCCAAGGGCTTGGTATGAGAGGTTAGCTTCTTTCTTATTCAAAATAATTTTTCTAAAGGCAAGGTTGATACCACATTATTTATTAAAAATTATGAAAATAATTTTCTTATCGTTCAAATTTATGTTGATGATATTATTTTTGGGTCTACTAATGAATCTTTATGCGAATCATTTGTAAAGAGTATGAGTCTAGAATTTGAAATGAGTTTGATGGGGAACTAACCTTCTTTTTAGGCTTACAAATCAAATAACTTAATGATGGCATTTTCATTAGTCAAACAAAATATACATTAGACTTTCTAAAAAGATTCATAGTTCGAAGGCTATTAATACTCTTATGAGTACCTCCACTAAGTTAGACATTGATGAAGGTGGAGAAAACTTTGATCAAAAAGCTTATAGGGGTATGATAGGCAGTTTACTATACCTCATTGCAACTAGACCAGACATTATGTTTAGCGTAGGACTTTATGCTAGGTTTCAATCAAACCCCAAGCAATCTCATTTAAATGTCATTAAAAGGATTTTTATATACCTAAAAGAAATTCCTAAACTAGGATTATGGTATCCAAAATCTAAAATTTTTGAATTTATTGGTTATGCCAATGCTGATTTTAGTAGCTGCCAATTAGATAGAAAAAACACATCTGGAACATGTCAATTTTTAGGACATGCACTTGTCTCTTGATCTTCCAAGAAACAAAACTCGGTTGCATTATCCACAACCGAAGCTGAGTATATTGTAGTGGGTGCATGTTGTGCTCAAGTTATATGGATGAAAAACACTTTAGAAGATTACAGAATTCACCTGAAGAATATACCTATAAAGTGTGATAACACAAGTGCAATATGTTTAACGAAAAATCCTATTCAGCACTCCAAAACTAAATATATTGACATTAGGCATCACTTTATACGAGATCATGTTAATAATCATGATGTAATCTTAGAATTTATTGACATGAAACATCAATTGGCTGATATTTTTACAAAACCTTTGATTGAGGAACAATTTGATTTTATAAGAAGAGAATTAGGTATGCTAAATTTCTCGGATACATTAGTTCCTCTTTAAATTTTTCTCCAGATTTTCTTATCAAGTTCTATTTTTCAAGATCATTCTCACTTGTGATCGAATCTTATACAATGTTTGCGTATGAATTATGTTTGATGCATGAACTTATGGTACAAATTTTATATGCATCATGAACTTATGTTGCAAGAATAGATGTTTGTATAAATGAGTGTGTGCATCTCATAATCCTGCAAGAAGGAACCACATAATGTCAGTACTACACCTCATTGTAAGTAGTGCTCATTGCCTATAGGCAATGGCACCACCCAGTTGGCGATAGCACTGCCCAGCTGGTAATGAGTTATGGGCGGTAGCACCGCCCAACTGGCAGTGCCACCACTCGCAACTACCCTATATAAAGAACATGCTAAGGCCGGCAGTAGAACCGACCCCAACCTGCCCTACACTTCTCCAAAGAGCCCCAAACTTCTTATTCCTCTTGCTCTTCCTCTAGCAACTCAAAAATCCTCATTTTCTACTAAATCAAGGATCAATCTTAAGCATCCTTTTGGTGATCATAAGAAGGAAAACTACTAAGGTAATCCCTAAATTGATACCCCCATTTGCATTACTTATTTTTGCTTCTTATTTGTCTTCATAATTGTAGTCCCCATGACTTCTAGAAGATCCTCAAGGGGCAAAGGGAAGAAGAGATTAGATGAAAACTACGACTCCCTACTTTTTGATTCTCATCAATATGCCCTAAAATTTCTAACCATAGAATCTAGAAATGTTCATAAGAATAAATATATTGATTTAGAGGAATTAAGTGATTTAGAACCTATTCAATAGTTTGCTAATCTAGATATCCTACCTATCCTTCAAATATGTGAACCTATCTATCCTAGACTTGTTAGATTGTTTTATAATAATTTGCATGTGAATGAAACCAATAGGGCCTCTATGTTTCTCTTAGGATATCATATGCCTATTACAGATGGCATGATATGCAATCTAATAGGAATTATAGAAAAAGAAAGAGGTTGTTATTTTAGAGGCCAATGGGATGAAGAATCAGTTGGGACCACTTATTCTGAAGCCTTAGGAATCATCTTCGGTAATCCTAACTTATCTACTCTTCCAAAAAGTTGTGAACACTTATTACCTTTCAACACCAAACTACTTCATCACATTTTGATAAGCATTATAATTCCAAAACAATATTATCATGATGAAGTTAACCAAATGGAAATAGGAACAATGTACTGGATTATGAAAGGACATGAAAATTATTTTGGCTACCTAATTCAACAAAATATGATTGAATTATCGAAAAAGGATATGATGCTTTTATATGGTGGCCTGATTACAAGACTAATCTATGCTTATGACATAGTTATCCCACCTGACGAAGAAGTTATGAAACTAGATAGATTTAATATTATAAATAGAAACCTACTTCAAAGATTAAGGTGTATATTTAGAAATAGGATATAGACTAGATTACCTAGAAGGACTGATCCCCTCCTACCTAAACCAGAACTTGAAACACTAATATTTAGGGGTAATCAATCTCCTTCTATTGGTCCCTTTGAGGCAACACCTCCAGTAGAGCAAGTTCCCCCCTTATCTATCGATGATATAGGGACTCGAATGGATCGATTTGAAAAACGTCAAGATAGACTCGAACAATATCAAGATCAAATTTTGACTGAGTTGCAGTAGATTCATCAACAGCTTAATACCTTGTTTAGAAATTTTAACTTGCCACCACTTGAATAAGCTGTGTATGTCTTTTTGTTGATGACAATGGGAGAGAAGTGGATGAAAAACCCTCTTTTTTATTGTGCTTACCTTGATGTTGTAATCTTATGTTGCTTACTTTGATGTTGTAATCTTATGTTGTTTGCCTTGATCTTAAAATGTTGTTTTGATATTGAAACTTTGTGCTGAAAATTTCTATGATATTGTGATCTGTTCAATGTTGAAAATTTCTATGATGCTATGATCTGTTCAATGCTGAAAATTTCTATAAAGTTGTGATCTCTTTATCATACAGATGATGCATAATCAGATTCTTAATATTGTGAATTTTTAATGCTACAATGATGATATTTCATGCAAGGAGTGATAAAAGGCTATTTTATCATGCATAAAGTGATTGTGCATTTAATATCTTGATGACTTGAAATTATGGTAATTCACAATCAAAGCTTGAATTCAAGGTTATGAATTCAAGTTTGTATAGCATATAGATAGAGGGAGTTAAGGCTAACTCCACTAATTGGTTGTCATCATCAAAAAGGGGAGATTATTGAATCTTGGATTTTGATGATGAAATCAATTGGTAAATTGTTTGGCCTAATCTATGTGTTGAGATAAGTGTACGGGATTAACTGCGATAGCAGTAAGGTGTAAAGTAGATGATGAGTTGGAATCGAAGATTCGGACGATGTATCGGGAGCTCGCCGAGAGCTCGTCTGAAGATCGTCGAGAGTTCGTTGGAAGATCACCGAGAGTTCGTCAAAAGATCGCCAAGAGTTCATCGCCGAAAGCTCGTCGAGAGCTCGTCGGAAGATCACCGAGAGGTCTTCGGGAGTTCACCGGAAGACTCGCCGAGAAGTTCGTCGGAGGATCGCTGAGAGATATCGATATACCAGACTAATCGCTTGCCTTAATCATAGTTAGTATATTAGTCGAGTTAGGATTGGGAGGTAATCCCACTAACTCAAATATGGGCCAACTAGGCCCTTAACAGAGTTGAATTGGGCTGGATTGAACAGCCCATTCAGCACCTGAAATCATGGCCGATGGTGGCACCGCTTGGGAGACTCAGTCTCCTAGGTGCTCTGGGCGGTGGTACTACAACAATTAATACTGTCAGCGGTGGTATCGCCCCAGTCAGGCGATGGTACCACCAGAGCTTGGTCTCCAAGCTCTGTCAGGCAGTGGTACTGCCTAGTGTTATGTATTAAGTGGTGGTACCGTCAATACCCCGAAAATCAAGGATGTGATACTTTTTGGCTCTAATTCTGAAACCAGTTGGGGCCTATAAATACCCCACCCTTTTCTGCATGAAAGGGCACGAAAGCATTAGCATAATACTGAATTCTTGAGTGTTAAAGTGTTATAAAAAGTGCTAGAGTCCTCCTCCCTTTCAAAGTGTTGAAATCATTCAACAGAGGTGTAAGACTTATAAGAATTATCTCCTAAGCCTATGAAAAGGAGAAAGCACTATAAAAGGTGGTTGGTCTTCACATATTGAAGGAAGGCCATTAGTGGACGTTAGTAACCTCGATGAAGGAGGAATCTGAACGTAGATGTAGGTCACAACGATAGAACCACTTTAAATTCTGGTTTGTTTTTCATTTATGCAATTTACATTACTACAAACCTTCTTAATCTTCTCTTTGCACTTTTACGAAAGCTTTCAAGTTCAACTTCTCTTCGAAACGGATTGAATCGAAATGAATATTTTTTGGAATCGGATTTAATCGGAAAAATTTTCTACTGCACTAATTCACCCCTCTCTTAGTGCCGCTCTTGATCCTAACAATATAAGTACTAGTATAAATCCCCATTAGAAACTATAGTTTGTCATTTTGAAATTAAACAATAGCATAAATTAATTGACTTTGGGTGGATATCACTTAGACATGAGTATGGGTGGTGCACCAAGCAAGTAAAATTTCCTCTGAAGCACCAAAAGAAGTAGGTTGGGAGATTTCCATCTAATCCTTACCAAAATTGTGGATCAATTGTTATGATTGTTCTTCCAAAGTATGAGTTTCCTATAAAAGGATTAAGGCAGGGCTATATTTTCGTTAGGTATACATGAGAAAATCCCTAACAAGTTTCCTACTTATGTTTCTACAATTCCAAAAAATATCAAGATCAAGAAGAATGAGGGGGAGATCCATCAGGAGGACAAGTAATAACAGTTAAAGGGCATCTTCAAAAATCAAATTTGAAGTTTTAAGTTTTTTTATATCCTTAATAGCTTCATTAATCACCTTAAAGCTGCTTTGAGTGTGTGCTCGCAATGTGGTCGATTTAAGAACTTAATGTTCTTTATGTCTTTAGTCAAGGAAATTCTTCAACAGATCTAAACCCTCAACTCTTTGAGCTAGGAGTCTATTTTCTTCTAAGTTACTCATTGTATCAATCTTCATCATGATTTGAGTTGCCATTTCTTAAGTTTTTGGGGAACCATCTAAGGTTTGAGATGTCACCAAACCGAAGGTAGAAGAAACATATTGTTGTTGAGGAGTCTATGACGAAGAGATACTGACAAGAGCTGGAGGTGCAAGGGGTTGTGAAGAATGTATTTGATCTCCTTCTATATGCATCATTTCCTTAAGAGGAGTCGAAGACATCATAGGAGATATAGATGACCCTTTACCATTAATTTCTTATTAGGTCTCGTTTGTAATGGATTTGGGATCCACGTTCATTATAGGATCCATTTCCAAATCTATCTTTGAAATCCAATTAATATCATACATCATGTTGGTTTCAGAAAGTTAATACCCATGGTAGTAATGCTAGGAGTTATTAATGAAAAAGGTGTTCTCGAGATTAACAACTAAGATTTAAGAAGATAACATCAATTGCAACAGAGGTTGCACAGGTGACCATAGTCATAGTAATATAGTAAAGGTGTCAGAGAATGATCCATATGGGGTTTGAATGAAAGTTTTGGTAGATGAGAGAACTATCAATGGAAGATAAAGTGTAAAACCAAAAGAAAATGATCTTTGTTGCTCATAAAACTAAAGTACTTACTATATGACTTAAAGAAACATAATTAAAAGTGCGTAAAGAGTAGGCATATAAAATATAGGCTATCTTTGGACATGGGTGCTCTCGATAGAATAAGGAATGCTACTAGTTTCTCATAGTCGTTGGAAGGAACTTGACGTAGAGCTTTGGCCATCGAAACTCGATGAAGAAAGCTACAGTTGAAATGACTGGTTGTATTTTGTAGAGTTCTTCTCTTTTCTCTTCTTATATATTCTCTCTTTAGACTAAAAGAGATAAGGTCAATTGGGCACTTGTTGAAAACTTGTTTGATTGCTTTTAGAAGGGGTGCATGCCTTATTTTATAGGGTGAGAGACATCCCAAGTCCTTAGAATTGAAGGACTTATAGAGCATACACAACTAGTACTTTTCTTGTAGGGCTGCCACAGCCTCTTTGCTTGGTGACTACCCTTATATAACACAACTAGTACTTTTCTTGTAGGGCTGCCACACCCTCCTTGCTTGGTGACTACCCTTATATAAGTGAGGGCTGTCCTAATATGAGTCTTATTAGGACTTGGATTGAGGTGAATGTACTATTTATTATGATATGGGCTTACTTGATCGATTAGGGCTTTGAGGCTTCAAGAGACCCTTAAATAGGGTCAACGAAACTAACTGAGTGCTTTTGAGATTGTCCTTGATCACGGCTCCCCAGTTAGGCGATTCACGTCCCATTGAATTTTGCTTTTTGGTTTCTTATCTCTTAATATATAGGTTAGAGGTTTTGTTTTAGTTTATCGATATGGTCAATATCACTGTAGTTGATCATGTCATCTACATGTGTTGTTTCGATAGGGTTCTCTTCATAGTCAATCGAGGAACTTCCTTTTGGATTTGATTTTTTTAGAGTTAGTAAAAGTAAATGGTATCTTGATTTATAAGTAAGGGCTCCTAAGTTGACTTGACATATGTCAAATGGAACAACCTCGCATATCACTTCATCAATGAATATCATTATGATGACGATGCATTGTTGGTCAATCTTCATCTCTATGTCATCATAAAGCCATCCAAGAGGATATAGGCATGGATATGATAATCTCTAGGTTGAGCTTCTTAACCAAGCTTACTGAGATGAGGTTCTTTTGGCACCCAATATTGAAAATGATATTGAATCTCAGATTTTGATGATAAAATCAATGGATGTGTTTATGATCTGATTTGCGTTTTGAGTAACGCAAGAAGCTTCAATCAGGAAGAGACAATTAAAGCAGGAAGAATCATGTTGGGCCAGAGTAGAACACGTTAGAAGATTAGATGTCGAGCCCGAGGGTCGGTTGACGTATTGGCAGAAGGCTTCGGGCCATGGATTCGGGCATCGAGCCAAGAAAAGCAGAAATTATGCTAAGGAAATCAGAGTTACGGAGGTCAACTGGCCGATTGGGAAATAGGCCACAAGAGAGGATGATGCACTGAAGAGTCGAACAAGGCGTCAATGAACCAATGACATGTCAGTTAACATTTGATTTAGCTTTGTAATAATTGTCTAGATTGAAGTAGGTTTTAGGCGTAATTGGGTTGGAATTGGGCCAACTCAATTAGAGGCTAGTTGGGCCTAAGTTTGGGCTGTGTTTGGCCAAGTGAAAGGCCCAAACAATGACCCAACAGATTGAACCATCGGTAGCATAGTCTCTAAGACTGTGTCAGGTGGTGGTACCACCAATCTAGGCGATGGTACCACCCATACTCAGTCTTTGAGACTATTAGGCAGTGGTACCGCCCAGATATAGTCTCCCAGGCGATGGTACCGCTAGTACCCTAAAAATTGGAGATGAGACACTTTTAGGCACCAAGTTTGAATCCACTTGAGGCCTATAAATACTCCTCTCATCCCTGGTTAACATACATAAGAATTGAAAGCAAAAAAGGAAGAAAACATTGTTATAATCTTGTAAGAACTCCTCTCAAACTCTAAGTGTTCGTAAAGTTTAAGAGAGGAGGTAGTGGGGGTGTAAAGGTTCTCTCCTGAGCCTATCAAAAGGAGAATAGAGTTGTAAGAAGGTGGTTGATCTTCGCCTATTGAAGGAAGACCGTTAGTGGATGTCGGTGGCCTCGACGGAAGAGGAATCGGTGGAGTGGATATAGGTCACGATGACCAAACCACTGTAAAAATCTGGTTTGCATTTACTTCTTACTATTTACCTTTATTGCAAACTAAATTCTTACTTTCACTATGCTTCTGCATGCTTTCAAGTTAAGTATTTTTTATATCGATTTTCATCGATCGAAAAGATTTTTTGAACTAACGTCATTTTTATCCGCTGCACTAATTCACCCCCCCTTAGTGTCGACTCGATCCTAATAGTTAGTATCATAGCCACGTTTTTTTTCTTATTTAGTGTAACACCCTAGAAAAATGACTCTTTTTGGCTTTCAAGAGAGTACTCTATCATTTGTCCTCCTATGTTCAATGGAACGGACTACATATATTAAAAAACTCGAATAAGAGTTTTCTTGCTTTCTATTGATTTAAATTTATGGAATATTATTGAAAACGGATTTTCAAAAGTCTTCTTTTCCAATAAATGATTGGAATGATTTGGAGAAAAAGATTTTCTCTTTGAATGCCAAAGCTATGAATGCTTTGTTTTGTACATTGGACAAAAATAAATTTAATCGTGTTTCTATTTGTGAAACTACGTATGATATTTGGCATACTCTTAAAATTACACATGAAGGCACTAGTAAAGTTAAAGATTCGAAAATAAATTTTTTGATGCATGATTTTCAATTGTTTCGGATGGAACCAAGTGAGACCATTAGAGACATGTAAACTCAGTTTGCGAATGTCATCAATGGTCTAAAAGCACTTTGTAAAAGTTTTTCTAACTTCGAACTTGTTAACAAAATATTGAGATCTCTTCCAAAGAGTTGGGACCCTAAAATAACGGTCATTCAAGAGGCTAAGGATTTAATTTATTTTCTACTTGAAGAACTTATCGGGTCTTTAATGACCTATGAAATGAGTTGTATGGCACAAAACGAATATGAGAACAACCTTCCAAAGAAGATGAAGGATTTGACACTTTAAACAATAGAATACCACTTGACTGATAACTTAAGTGATGATGATGTTGACTTTGAACTTCTCACTATAAAATTTAAAAAGTTCACGAAACAAGAATTAAAGAATAAAAATAAACTTAAAAAGAAGTTTCAAAAGAAGAAGAAAGTATTCAAAGCGGCTTGGGACGAATTGAGCTCATCCGATGACGAATTGTTATATATATATATATATATATATACATATATATATATGTATATATATATATATATATATATAACAATTCGTCATCGGATGAGCTCAATTCGTCCCAAGCCGCTTTGAATACTTTCTTCTTCTTTTGAAACTTCTTTTTAAGTTTATTTTTATTCTTTAATTCTTGTTTCGTGAACTTTTTAAATTTTATAGTGAGAAGTTCAAAGTCAACATCATCATCACTTAAGTTATCAGTCAAGTGGTATTCTATTGTTTAAAGTGTCAAATCCTTCATCTTCTTTGGAAGGTTGTTCTCATATTCGTTTTGTGCCATACAACTCATTTCATAGGTCATTAAAGACCCGATAAGTTCTTCAAGTAGAAAATAAATTAAATCCTTAGCCTCTTGAATGACCGTTATTTTAGGGTCCCAACTCTTTGGAAGAGATCTCAATATTTTGTTAACAAGTTCGAAGTTAGAAAAACTTTTACAAAGTGCTTTTAGACCATTGATGACATTCGCAAACTGAGTTTACATGTCTCTAATGGTCTCACTTGGTTCCATCCGAAACAATTGAAAATCATGCATCAAAAAATTTATTTTCGAATCTTTAACTTTACTAGTGCCTTCATGTGTAATTTTAAGAGTATGCCAAATATCATACGTAGTTTCACAAATAGAAACTACGTATGATATTTGGCATACTCTTAAAATTACACATGAAGGCACTAGTAAAGTTAAAGATTCGAAAATAAATTTTTTGATGCATGATTTTCAATTGTTTCGGATGGAACCAAGTGAGACCATTAGAGACATGTAAACTCAGTTTGCGAATGTCATCAATGGTCTAAAAGCACTTTGTAAAAGTTTTTCTAACTTCGAACTTGTTAACAAAATATTGAGATCTCTTCCAAAGAGTTGGGACCCTAAAATAACGGTCATTCAAGAGGCTAAGGATTTAATTTATTTTCTACTTGAAGAACTTATCGGGTCTTTAATGACCTATGAAATGAGTTGTATGGCACAAAACGAATATGAGAACAACCTTCCAAAGAAGATGAAGGATTTGACACTTTAAACAATAGAATACCACTTGACTGATAACTTAAGTGATGATGATGTTGACTTTGAACTTCTCACTATAAAATTTAAAAAGTTCACGAAACAAGAATTAAAGAATAAAAATAAACTTAAAAAGAAGTTTCAAAAGAAGAAGAAAGTATTCAAAGCGGCTTGGGACGAATTGAGCTCATCCGATGACGAATTGTTATATATATATATATATATATATACATATATATATATGTATATATATATATATATATATATAACAATTCGTCATCGGATGAGCTCAATTCGTCCCAAGCCGCTTTGAATACTTTCTTCTTCTTTTGAAACTTCTTTTTAAGTTTATTTTTATTCTTTAATTCTTGTTTCGTGAACTTTTTAAATTTTATAGTGAGAAGTTCAAAGTCAACATCATCATCACTTAAGTTATCAGTCAAGTGGTATTCTATTGTTTAAAGTGTCAAATCCTTCATCTTCTTTGGAAGGTTGTTCTCATATTCGTTTTGTGCCATACAACTCATTTCATAGGTCATTAAAGACCCGATAAGTTCTTCAAGTAGAAAATAAATTAAATCCTTAGCCTCTTGAATGACCGTTATTTTAGGGTCCCAACTCTTTGGAAGAGATCTCAATATTTTGTTAACAAGTTCGAAGTTAGAAAAACTTTTACAAAGTGCTTTTAGACCATTGATGACATTCGCAAACTGAGTTTACATGTCTCTAATGGTCTCACTTGGTTCCATCCGAAACAATTGAAAATCATGCATCAAAAAATTTATTTTCGAATCTTTAACTTTACTAGTGCCTTCATGTGTAATTTTAAGAGTATGCCAAATATCATACGTAGTTTCACAAATAGAAACTACGTATGATATTTGGCATACTCTTAAAATTACACATGAAGGCACTAGTAAAGTTAAAGATTCGAAAATAAATTTTTTGATGCATGATTTTCAATTGTTTCGGATGGAACCAAGTGAGACCATTAGAGACATGTAAACTCAGTTTGCGAATGTCATCAATGGTCTAAAAGCACTTTGTAAAAGTTTTTCTAACTTCGAACTTGTTAACAAAATATTGAGATCTCTTCCAAAGAGTTGGGACCCTAAAATAACGGTCATTCAAGAGGCTAAGGATTTAATTTATTTTCTACTTGAAGAACTTATCGGGTCTTTAATGACCTATGAAATGAGTTGTATGGCACAAAACGAATATGAGAACAACCTTCCAAAGAAGATGAAGGATTTGACACTTTAAACAATAGAATACCACTTGACTGATAACTTAAGTGATGATGATGTTGACTTTGAACTTCTCACTATAAAATTTAAAAAGTTCACGAAACAAGAATTAAAGAATAAAAATAAACTTAAAAAGAAGTTTCAAAAGAAGAAGAAAGTATTCAAAGCGGCTTGGGACGAATTGAGCTCATCCGATGACGAATTGTTATATATATATATATATATATATACATATATATATATGTATATATATATATATATATATATAACAATTCGTCATCGGATGAGCTCAATTCGTCCCAAGCCGCTTTGAATACTTTCTTCTTCTTTTGAAACTTCTTTTTAAGTTTATTTTTATTCTTTAATTCTTGTTTCGTGAACTTTTTAAATTTTATAGTGAGAAGTTCAAAGTCAACATCATCATCACTTAAGTTATCAGTCAAGTGGTATTCTATTGTTTAAAGTGTCAAATCCTTCATCTTCTTTGGAAGGTTGTTCTCATATTCGTTTTGTGCCATACAACTCATTTCATAGGTCATTAAAGACCCGATAAGTTCTTCAAGTAGAAAATAAATTAAATCCTTAGCCTCTTGAATGACCGTTATTTTAGGGTCCCAACTCTTTGGAAGAGATCTCAATATTTTGTTAACAAGTTCGAAGTTAGAAAAACTTTTACAAAGTGCTTTTAGACCATTGATGACATTCGCAAACTGAGTTTACATGTCTCTAATGGTCTCACTTGGTTCCATCCGAAACAATTGAAAATCATGCATCAAAAAATTTATTTTCGAATCTTTAACTTTACTAGTGCCTTCATGTGTAATTTTAAGAGTATGCCAAATATCATACGTAGTTTCACAAATAGAAACTACGTATGATATTTGGCATACTCTTAAAATTACACATGAAGGCACTAGTAAAGTTAAAGATTCGAAAATAAATTTTTTGATGCATGATTTTCAATTGTTTCGGATGGAACCAAGTGAGACCATTAGAGACATGTAAACTCAGTTTGCGAATGTCATCAATGGTCTAAAAGCACTTTGTAAAAGTTTTTCTAACTTCGAACTTGTTAACAAAATATTGAGATCTCTTCCAAAGAGTTGGGACCCTAAAATAACGGTCATTCAAGAGGCTAAGGATTTAATTTATTTTCTACTTGAAGAACTTATCGGGTCTTTAATGACCTATGAAATGAGTTGTATGGCACAAAACGAATATGAGAACAACCTTCCAAAGAAGATGAAGGATTTGACACTTTAAACAATAGAATACCACTTGACTGATAACTTAAGTGATGATGATGTTGACTTTGAACTTCTCACTATAAAATTTAAAAAGTTCACGAAACAAGAATTAAAGAATAAAAATAAACTTAAAAAGAAGTTTCAAAAGAAGAAGAAAGTATTCAAAGCGGCTTGGGACGAATTGAGCTCATCCGATGACGAATTGTTATATATATATATATATATATATACATATATATATATGTATATATATATATATATATATATAACAATTCGTCATCGGATGAGCTCAATTCGTCCCAAGCCGCTTTGAATACTTTCTTCTTCTTTTGAAACTTCTTTTTAAGTTTATTTTTATTCTTTAATTCTTGTTTCGTGAACTTTTTAAATTTTATAGTGAGAAGTTCAAAGTCAACATCATCATCACTTAAGTTATCAGTCAAGTGGTATTCTATTGTTTAAAGTGTCAAATCCTTCATCTTCTTTGGAAGGTTGTTCTCATATTCGTTTTGTGCCATACAACTCATTTCATAGGTCATTAAAGACCCGATAAGTTCTTCAAGTAGAAAATAAATTAAATCCTTAGCCTCTTGAATGACCGTTATTTTAGGGTCCCAACTCTTTGGAAGAGATCTCAATATTTTGTTAACAAGTTCGAAGTTAGAAAAACTTTTACAAAGTGCTTTTAGACCATTGATGACATTCGCAAACTGAGTTTACATGTCTCTAATGGTCTCACTTGGTTCCATCCGAAACAATTGAAAATCATGCATCAAAAAATTTATTTTCGAATCTTTAACTTTACTAGTGCCTTCATGTGTAATTTTAAGAGTATGCCAAATATCATACGTAGTTTCACAAATAGAAACTACGTATGATATTTGGCATACTCTTAAAATTACACATGAAGGCACTAGTAAAGTTAAAGATTCGAAAATAAATTTTTTGATGCATGATTTTCAATTGTTTCGGATGGAACCAAGTGAGACCATTAGAGACATGTAAACTCAGTTTGCGAATGTCATCAATGGTCTAAAAGCACTTTGTAAAAGTTTTTCTAACTTCGAACTTGTTAACAAAATATTGAGATCTCTTCCAAAGAGTTGGGACCCTAAAATAACGGTCATTCAAGAGGCTAAGGATTTAATTTATTTTCTACTTGAAGAACTTATCGGGTCTTTAATGACCTATGAAATGAGTTGTATGGCACAAAACGAATATGAGAACAACCTTCCAAAGAAGATGAAGGATTTGACACTTTAAACAATAGAATACCACTTGACTGATAACTTAAGTGATGATGATGTTGACTTTGAACTTCTCACTATAAAATTTAAAAAGTTCACGAAACAAGAATTAAAGAATAAAAATAAACTTAAAAAGAAGTTTCAAAAGAAGAAGAAAGTATTCAAAGCGGCTTGGGACGAATTGAGCTCATCCGATGACGAATTGTTATATATATATATATATATATATACATATATATATATGTATATATATATATATATATATATAACAATTCGTCATCGGATGAGCTCAATTCGTCCCAAGCCGCTTTGAATACTTTCTTCTTCTTTTGAAACTTCTTTTTAAGTTTATTTTTATTCTTTAATTCTTGTTTCGTGAACTTTTTAAATTTTATAGTGAGAAGTTCAAAGTCAACATCATCATCACTTAAGTTATCAGTCAAGTGGTATTCTATTGTTTAAAGTGTCAAATCCTTCATCTTCTTTGGAAGGTTGTTCTCATATTCGTTTTGTGCCATACAACTCATTTCATAGGTCATTAAAGACCCGATAAGTTCTTCAAGTAGAAAATAAATTAAATCCTTAGCCTCTTGAATGACCGTTATTTTAGGGTCCCAACTCTTTGGAAGAGATCTCAATATTTTGTTAACAAGTTCGAAGTTAGAAAAACTTTTACAAAGTGCTTTTAGACCATTGATGACATTCGCAAACTGAGTTTACATGTCTCTAATGGTCTCACTTGGTTCCATCCGAAACAATTGAAAATCATGCATCAAAAAATTTATTTTCGAATCTTTAACTTTACTAGTGCCTTCATGTGTAATTTTAAGAGTATGCCAAATATCATACGTAGTTTCACAAATAGAAACTACGTATGATATTTGGCATACTCTTAAAATTACACATGAAGGCACTAGTAAAGTTAAAGATTCGAAAATAAATTTTTTGATGCATGATTTTCAATTGTTTCGGATGGAACCAAGTGAGACCATTAGAGACATGTAAACTCAGTTTGCGAATGTCATCAATGGTCTAAAAGCACTTTGTAAAAGTTTTTCTAACTTCGAACTTGTTAACAAAATATTGAGATCTCTTCCAAAGAGTTGGGACCCTAAAATAACGGTCATTCAAGAGGCTAAGGATTTAATTTATTTTCTACTTGAAGAACTTATCGGGTCTTTAATGACCTATGAAATGAGTTGTATGGCACAAAACGAATATGAGAACAACCTTCCAAAGAAGATGAAGGATTTGACACTTTAAACAATAGAATACCACTTGACTGATAACTTAAGTGATGATGATGTTGACTTTGAACTTCTCACTATAAAATTTAAAAAGTTCACGAAACAAGAATTAAAGAATAAAAATAAACTTAAAAAGAAGTTTCAAAAGAAGAAGAAAGTATTCAAAGCGGCTTGGGACGAATTGAGCTCATCCGATGACGAATTGTTATATATATATATATATATATATACATATATATATATGTATATATATATATATATATATATAACAATTCGTCATCGGATGAGCTCAATTCGTCCCAAGCCGCTTTGAATACTTTCTTCTTCTTTTGAAACTTCTTTTTAAGTTTATTTTTATTCTTTAATTCTTGTTTCGTGAACTTTTTAAATTTTATAGTGAGAAGTTCAAAGTCAACATCATCATCACTTAAGTTATCAGTCAAGTGGTATTCTATTGTTTAAAGTGTCAAATCCTTCATCTTCTTTGGAAGGTTGTTCTCATATTCGTTTTGTGCCATACAACTCATTTCATAGGTCATTAAAGACCCGATAAGTTCTTCAAGTAGAAAATAAATTAAATCCTTAGCCTCTTGAATGACCGTTATTTTAGGGTCCCAACTCTTTGGAAGAGATCTCAATATTTTGTTAACAAGTTCGAAGTATATCTAATATGATTAATCTTATGTATGTTTTTAAGAAACAATAATGTGTATCTTAATGATTTCTATATTACTTTTTGATTTCGTTTAAAAATGTTTTATGTTTAATGAAATCATACTTGATGATTTAATAGGGCATAATGATTTGAAATCTTATATTTTGTTTGATCTTATATCTTTCATGACATGATTCCTTTGTAATTATGATTTCTATATCTCGTGATATGATTGAATCATTGATGAAAAGAAGGAAAATATATTACTACAACAAACAAAATAATTTTGATTAAAAATGCTTTATGAAATCATACTTGATGAAATAATGTAATGATGATTTAAAATCATGTTTAATGAGTTTATATTTTGAAATTATGCATGACGATCTTTATGATAATGAACTTTGCGTTTAAACGATGATGCATGTTTTGGTTTTGACATAAAAATAAAAAATAAAAATTTGAGCATGCTTGTATGAAATCAATCACATGAATTGAAACAACTAAAATAGGAATACATCTTTGAAAATTTCTCCATCTCTATCTTATAGGTTTTTCAATAAGAAATTAATAAATGTATTTATGTTATGAATCTTGTGAACCATGAAAGTGATTTTGATGAATTGAATTTAATGAGTTTTATCGAAATCATGATCTAGATTTCTCAAGATTTATAACTTGAAATTGTTTATGAATCAAGATCTCTTATGTGTTCTTGTATCATTCCTTCTTATTGACATTTATCTAAATGAATCATTCACGAATTGATCTTTCTTGATCCTCCATCTTGCATGTCATAATTTTCTTATGATTACCTTTGTATTTATGTGATGCTTCGAGCATTGATGTAAGAAGGAAATGAATTGCACGATTATAAAATTTACCTTTTCTTCTTTCTTATTTTTAATGAAAAAAGGTAAGAAAGAATTGCTAGTATGCACATATCAAGAAAAGCATATTGCTAAGAAAGGCAAAAACACTTGCATTGTTGAATAATTCTCCTTTTTGTTGATAAAACAAGGGGGAGAAAATAAATGATGAATGTTTGGTATCATGATCAAAATATTGATTTAATGTATAAAGTGATAAATGCTTAAAAATTTTAATGCCTTAGTATCATGTTTGATATGCTCATAGTGATGATTGATTTATTTTTGGATCATGCTTGAAGCAATGATGAAATGTAATGGTTTGAAATTATATATGTTATATATTGAAGAATTGAATCCATGTTTTGGTATCATGCATACCCAAGTAATATTGATTTGAAAATTTATTGATTTAGTATCATGCCCAACGTGATAATGATGATGACTTGGCATTTCTTACAAGAAAGCTTTATGGGTTAAGATTTATTTTTTTATCCAAATCATGATCTTGATTTCTCGATATTTGATACATGAGATTTTTCTATGAATCAAGATCTTATTTTTGAACTCCCATGTTTCTTTTTGTTATTTACTAAAAGGAAGATTTGTTAAAATAAATCATGTCCTTTAGTATTCATGACTTAATCCTTCGTGATATGATTTCTTTGTATTTATGGGTTGTATGTCTTATAATGATTGAAATATTTTACACTATTATATCCTTCTCTTCCTTTTGATAATGACAAAGGAGTAAAATTTGCTAGCTTGCATATTCTAAAATGATGCATTGCTATCTTGCTAGCTTGCTATCTTGCATTCTTTTTCAAAAACTTGCTAGCCTTCATATTTGAAAGAGAAGTAACACTTACCAAATTGCTAGCTTGCATGTTGTAAAATGATGTAAAATTTTGCTAGCTTATGCTTTGCAAAAGGAAGCAAAAAAATTACACTTCTCAAAAAAGAAGAAAGAACTTGCTATCTTGAACATCACCAAAAATTGCTAGCTTGCCTATCTTAAGAAGCAAAAATATAAACATGCAAAATGTATAATCTTGCACATCTTTAGAATTATGATGATTTGGTGATTATGTATATTGTAAAGTGATGAAAAAATTTGTTAGCTTGTATGTTGTAAAATTTGCATATCTCAAAAACTGTCTAGATGCACTACTCCTTTTTGTTGATGACAATCATGCATGGGATGATGTATACTTAGATATTTTGATTATGCATAAGTTTATGTTGTATGCAATGATATGATTAATTGGGTCTTTCAATATTCATGATGCATCCAATGATGAAATATTCATAATTAAATTTTTCTTGACTTGAATTCAATTTGAATTCATGGTTCATCTCAAATATGGCATATTGATAGGGGGAGTTGATGTTAACTCCATCATCAATTGGTTGTTATCATAAAAAGAGAGAGATTGTTGAATCTCGGATTTTGATGATAAAATCAATTGATATGTTTATGATATGATTTGTGTTTTGAGTGACGTAAAAAGCTTCAATTAGGAAGAGACAATTAAAGCAAGAAGGATCATGTTGTGCCAGAGTAGAACATGTCAAAAGATTGGACGTTGAGCTAGAGGATCGGTCGACGTATCGACAGAAGGCTTCGGGCCATGGATTTAGGCATCGAGCCAAGAACAAAAATTATGCCAAAGAAATCGAAGTTGTAGAGGTCAATTGGCCGATTAGGCAATAGGCTACAAGAGAGAATGATGTGTCGAAGAATCGGATGAGGCATCGATGAACAAATGACATGCCGGACAACATTTGATTCAGCTTTATAATAATTATCTAGATCAAAGTAGGTTTTAGGCGTAATTGGGTTGGAATTGGGCCAACTCAATTAGGGGCCAATTGGGCCCAAGTTTGGGCTGTGTTGGGCCAAGTGAAAGGCCCAAACAATAACCCAATAGATTGAACATCGGTGGCACAGTCTCCAAGACTATGTCAGGTGGTGGTACTACTAGTCTAGGCGGTGGTACTACTAGATTGGGCAGTAGTGCTGCCTAAACATAGTCTCCCAAGCGGTGGTACCACCCAGTGTCAGTGCTACATACGGTGGTACCACCAATACCTCAAAACTGGGGATAAGACACTTTTAGACTTCAAGTTTAAATCCACTTGAGGTCTATAAATACCCCTCTCATCCCTAGTTAACATACATAAGAATTAAGAGCAAAAAAGGAAGAAAACGCTATTGTAATCTTGTGAGAACTCCTCTCAAACTCTAAGTGTTAGTAAAGTTTAAGAGATGAGGTAGTGGGGGTGTAAAGGTTCTCTCTTGAGCCTGTCAAAAGGAGAATAGAGTTATAAGAATGTGGTTGGTCTTCGCCTATTGAAGGAATACCGTTAGTGGATGCCAATGACCTCAACGGAAGAGGAATCGACAAAGTGGATATAGGTCACGACGATCGAACTACTATAAAAATCTGGTTTACATTTACTTCTTGCTATTTACCTTTATTGCAAACTGAATTCTTGCTTTCACTACCCTTTCGCATGCTTTCAAGTTATGCATTTTTTATATCAGTTTTCATCGAATGAAAAGATTTTTTTGAACCGACGTTATTTTTATCCGCTGCACTAATTCACCCCCCTATTAGTGCCAACTCGATCCTAACAAATGGCACCAAGGACTTTTTGCTTGATTTGGATCATTATGGTAAATAACTCTTCTTAGACCTTCGAACTATGAGATGGACTTGACTCTATAACTTTTGGTCTAACCATCAGTGACAGACTTAGATCTGCATAAGGAATCGAGAAAAGTTCAATGGAATCATCTCTCATGATCGTAGCCATAGTTCGCTAACTTTGGTCGTTCTTTAATTACTTCTTTGACAAGAGTTATGGGTGAACTTTCTAACACTTTTCTCTAGAGTGACCTATAATTTTACAATGATCATAGAATAAATCACTTTGTTTTGAGGAAGACAAAGTTTTACCATTCCCAAAATTCTCTTTAGCTTTCAGGTGGTTCCCTTTGGCCTTCTCCATGGGTTTGTCGCAATGGAGTGTGATTCTTTCTCTTGATCATCATCTCTATATTGCTCATAATTGAAATATCATATACTTTGAAGAGGCTCGACTCTATATGAATTGTGCATGGAAGACGATTGGTGGTATATTTCATTACCATTGACTGATCGTCGAGGGAGATTCCAAGTGCCACCACTTGTTATCAAAACTCATCATTAGCATAGGTAGTGTCACTTCTTCTATCTTTCTTTGAGATTATCCCATAAGGTATGGTTGGGCTGACAGCCCATATTCAGTCCAATGTGGGCTTTCTCAGCCCACATCTCACCCCCTCTTAACCTAACCCTAATTAACATTAGGGGGTGTGAGTGGCTACGTTTTGGAGGCAGAAAAAGGCATAAATAGGGCAGCAACGTGGGAGAAGGATAAAGCCACGGGATTCCAAAGAAAAGGAGGAAAACAAGGAAGGAAAGGAAGAGAAAGAAAATGAAGAAGACAAGGACAACGCAGAGAGACTGTTCTCAATCATCTAGCAGTATTCTCATCTCAGGTTAGATCAAATCTATAGTAGACTTTTGCTGTGATTACTTGGGGAGATTTTAGATATTGTGGGCAGTGACGTGATCCTTATATCCCAGTTATTCTCTTGTGGTTGTTGCTAGGGTTTTGGGCAAGAGATTAAGATTTGTAAATTC
>LVTN01000732.1:84217-105321 GCA_001649415.1 Musa itinerans
GGGGGTGTGGGTGGCTGCGTTTTGGAGGCAGAAAAAGGCATAAATAGGGTAGCAATGTGGGAGAAGGATAAAGCCACGGGATTTCAAAGAAAAGGAGGAAAACAAGGCAGGAAAGGAAGAGAAAGAAAGGGAAGAAGACAAGGACAACGCAGAGAGACTGTTCTCAATCATCTAGCAGTATTCTCATCTCAGGTTAGGTCAAATCTACAGTAGACTTTTGCTGTGATTACTTGGGGAGGTTTTAGATATTGTGGACAGTGACGTGATCCTTGTATCCCAGTTATTCTCTTGTGGTTGTTGCTAGGGTTTTGGGCAAGAGATTAAGATTTGTATATTCATTATTCTCATAGTGGATTATCTCTAGTTTGCCCCGTGGTTTTTACCCTTCACATTGAAGGGGTTTTCCACGTATATCTTGGTGTTCTATTTAATTGTGCTTCCATTTAATTCAGCTACGTATTATGGTCTTCTAGTATTTGTTCATATACAAAGGTTATTCCTGTTTATATCCCCATCAGGTATTACTTCTCTCGTATGAGCCTTTTAAATCGTGTCTATGATATATCTTCATCACAGTTAGTTTGAAGATAGGTTTTCTACCATGCGAGCATATATCTAGTTAACATGAGTTGCGTAAGCATTATCCTATCCTCGTTACTATAATCATATTCATCAAAATAAGTTTTAAATTAATCTATCCATGAGTCTAATACCTCATTGCTAATTAAGCTATTGTAGAATGGTATATTGATGTGACCCTCTATAGGAAAATCTAGGGGCGACATTATATGTGCAACGAAAGAATAGAAAATAAAATCCCCAAATTTTCCAAAGATGTGTTCATCATCATATGAAGATTAGTGTGCAAAATCCATAAAATTGAAAAATCATGCGTGAGATAGTTGTGTTATCTAGGGAGATCGTATATCCCTGAATCCCTACAGATCTATAGGAGAGGATGAAGGAGGTCAAGTGTCCTCCACTCTAGCGGTGATTTACATAGCAAGGCTATGACAACACTCCTCAAATCTCTAGACCTACTATCTAAGGAGGAAAAGGGGAGAGGAGAATAGGAGGTGGCAACCAAGAAAAACTCTGGCCTATGGGTGTTTGGTTCCCTCCTATTTATAGAGGCTCTTTGTCAACTTAACCCTAATGGATCCTGCCCTATTGGGTATTAGATCTTCATCCAACTATCCAAGCTTCTTAGATTAGTAGATCTCTATCCAATAATTTCTCATTGGCTCTTATTGGATCTTATCTACATGATCCAATAATTCATGGGCTTATGGGATATCTAATAAGGTAGGGGGTCCGACGGATATCTAATATCTGAACCTCTACTCATCGCAATGCCAACCATATGTATATAACCCTCTAGGCCTAATATCAAGCTAGTCGTGAGTCATACCTATCAGAACTCCTTCTGGCTTAATGAATTATTATCTCCATAATAATTCACTCGACCCATTGATTACAGACGTACTAGGCCACTACGCCATAGTCCATAGACGATATAGAGGAATCTAATTCTTTAGACCTATCTGTCCTCAGTTACCATGTATCTATAGTCTCTCATCTATCTAATACCTCAAAGATCATATACCGAGCATGGTATTGTCAGACCCATATAGTTTCTACTCGAGTCTCGCTCTAATCGAATTCTCTTGGAGAACTCTTTCTCTCTCAATATGAATGACCCTAGCAAGGATTTGTTTGAGTAAGAATATATAGATATTTCTCTCATGATACCTTAGTCCATAAATAGACCTAAGTAACCTACACACCTTATATGGGCAGTCCTTATACACAAATCCTTCAAGGAGTATCATATACACCTCCTCTTCGAAGTTGCTATTGAGAAACATGATTTTCACGTTTATCTGTCAGATCTCATAATCAAAGTGTGCTGTAATAGCCAATAATATTCGGATAGATTTTAGCATAGCTACAGGTGATAAGGTTTTGTCATAGTCAACACCTTGTCTTTGACGATACCCCTTAGCCACTAGCTTTGCTTTATAGGTCTCTACTTTTCCATCTACTCCGATCTTCTTCTTGAAGATCCACTTATAACCGATGGGTACAATACCCTCAGGTGCATCAACTAGGTTCCAAATATTGTTGGAATACATAGAATCCATCTCAAAATTCATGGCTTCTTGCCACTTCCTGGAGTCTATACACGTAATAGCCTCCTCGTAAGTCTAAGGATCAATATCCTCAATATTCTCTCCTCTAATATGTCCCACATATCTCTCAGGAGGATGTAATACTCTACTAGACCTATGTAAAGCCAGAACTTATATATTAGGTACTTGAATAGACTTAGGCTATGGAGTAGCGCTTAAGTTAGGTTCTCCAACCTCGCTCAACTCTATTACGCTCCCACTGTCTCCGTCAAGAATGTGTTCCTTCTCAAGGAACACCACTCTCTTGGCTACAAAGACTTTTTGATCCTCGGGATGATCAAAATAATACTCACAAGTTTTCTTAGGGTATCCCACAAACTTGCATCGATCCATCCTCGATTCTAACTTATCGAGGTTGTGTCTTTTAACGTGGGTATGATAGCCCCAAATCTTAACAACCTTAAGATCGGGCTTCTTCCCTTTATATATCTCATATGGTCTAGACGCTATCGACTTAGTTGGAACTCTGTTCATAAGGTAAGCTGTAGTCGCTAGGGCATATCTCCATAATAAGATGGGTAGATCGGCGAAGCTCATCATGGACCGCACCATATCTAACAGTTTACGATTCCTCCTTTCAGATACACCATTGAGTTGAGGTGTATAAGGAGGTGTCCATTGGGATAGAATCCTATGGTCCTTAAGGAATTGGATGAACTTTGTACTCAAGTGCTCACCTCCTTGATCTGATCGAAGAGTCTTGATATTCTTTCATGTATAGTTCTCCACTTCATTCTTATACTCTCCAAATTTCTCAAAGGCCTCGGACTTGTACTTTATTAAGTATATATGTCCATATCTTGAGAAATCATCAGTAAAAGTAATAAAGTACGAGTAACCACCTATGGCATGAGTTGACATGGGGCCACATACATCACTAAGTATGAGTTTCAGCAGCTCAATGGCTCTCTCTCCAGTTACATTAAAAGGAGAGTTTGTTAGTTTTTCACGAAGGCAAGGCTCGCAAGTTACATATGACTCATAGTCTAATGGATCTAAATATTTATCTTTTAACAACTTTTGAATTATTCCCTTATGGAAGTGACCTAGCCTACAATGCCACAGATATGCACTATTTACCTCATCTCATTTCCTCTTGGACACACTTATATTCACGATATGTGAAGCAGTATCTAGTATAAACAAACAATTATGCAATATTCCTCTTATGATGATCTCATCATTTAATATTTTTGAATAACCATTGTTCTCAAAAACTAATTTATATCCACTAACTATCAAACATGAAATGGAAATAATATTTTTGATAATAGAAGGAATAAAATAAAATGCATCCAATGCAATAATAGCTCCACCAAGTAGATGTAGGGTGACCTCGCCAAAAGTTACTGCAGCAACTTTTGCTCCATTACTTATCTTGAGGTCCATCTCGTCTCTCACCAATCTCCTAGGTCTTGTCAGAACCTGCAACGAATTACAAATATGATAAGTACTATCGGTATCCAATACTCATATGTTATTATAAGAGTCTGACAAATGGAGACTGATTATGAATGTACCTGAAACTTCTCCAAGCTTTTGTTTCGCCCTCTTTGCAAGATACTATTTGTAGTTCCTCTTCTAGTGCCCATCTTTGCCCTAGTGGAAGCATTGTCCTTTATCCTTTATCGGGTCTTTCTTAGCAACCTTTACTTTACTCAGTCTGCCCTTGCCCTTACCCTTCTTAAGGGATTTTTCTATCTTCCTTTTCTTTCTGGTCTTACTAGTATAGAACTAGCTTCTCTTTCTTAATAGTGCTCTCTGCCTCCCTTAACATACTGAGGAGCTTAGGGAGAGTTACATCAAGCTTGTTTATATTAAAATTCATTATAAATCGTGAAAATGAATCTGGTATGAACTAAAGCACAAGATCCACACACAAATTATCCTCTATGATCATTCCTAGACCTATGAGTTTCTTTATCCACTCATTCATCTTTAGGACATAGTGCTAAACCGGTATCCCCTCAGTCATCCTAGCATGAAAGAGATTCTTAGATATCTCATATCGCTGAGTCTTTCCTTATTCCTCAAATAGTTTATGGACATATAGGAGAATGGATATGGCATCTATCTTTTCATGGAACCCAACATGTAATACTGAGCAAGAGTGGAGTCATTTATGTACTTCACATAGTGAGCGATCTCATCCTTGCTTGCCCCTTCCTCGAGCGTAGGCATCACTATATTAAGGACGTACGCGATTTTGTCTACCATGAGAATAATTCTCAAGTTGTTGAGCCAATTTGTATAATTCGAACCAATGAGGCAGTTGACATCAAGTATGCTACGTAAGGGATTTGAAAGCGACATTTTCTAAAAATAAAGATGCAGCAGAAATAAATAACATACAGATTTTATAAAAAAATAAATAAATAAGATATGGACTTTTATCTTAATCTACTCCCACTGTTTTTCTAGCGAGTCACGCGATACCCTCAACACGTGAAATGGAAGTCTCCGGCAAACTTCAAGTAGGGATCGAGATCCAATCAGTGTCTTAGTGTAACCTCAAGGGACTCGACCAATTACACTATGACCAAAAAGTAGGCAACTCTTGTCGATCACAACTCCTTATGATTCCCATCCTGTTTGGCCTCTGAACCACCATGGTCTCGAGGGACTCGACCAACCATGATGTTCGGTTAAGTCAACACTATCATTACAAGATAAGTCTAATTCGATGATATACCCTTAAGGGACTCGACCAAGCATACCATATCCTTAGGTCACTGATAACATCTCTATGTCGTAAGTAAGATAGCGAATTGTGATATAGGTGAGCCTCAAGGGACTCGACCAACTCAACCTACATCGAGAATCGTTCCCTACTTATAATGTTAGAAGGCCACGTGAGTCAATATAATTGCCTCATGTTTACTGACTTAATATTATCGAGAGAGAGGATTTTGATTTGGTCTCCTAATATGGCATGTCACACATATACATATTTAATATATATCTACATTGTATGCGAATATATATACATATCCAGTAGGTATACAAGCAATCACATATCACATGAGCAATCACACCAGATGATCATGGACCATAACCTAATATGATCAAGACCGAGCCAATGAGCATAATCACTCATATCAAGATCTATGTGTGCAGCGGTGCATCTCCATGTCTTGTGATCGTCCATCTCATCCTCATCGGTTCCGTTGGCATTTCAACGCATCTCTATACATCATCGTCTCAATCTCGTGGGTCCCGTTATCGCTTCCATGCTCCCGTTGCGCCTCCTAGTATGATTATAACTTAATAATAAGTATGCAGGCCCAATAATAAATGAGAAATAAAATGAAGGCTTGCATGCCTCAATAATAATCATAAATACACACATCACACGATTCATGATCATCCGTCCACATCATATATCATATGTAAATATCATTATGTAGGACTACTAGATAATAATAATATTATTAATTAATTAAACCTTTTTAATTAATTAATATTTTTTAAAATTAAGGATATGTAGGGAATTTTTTGAATTGTGAGGGGTATTTTCATAATTTGGACAACAAGGACAAAACTTAAAATTTTTAAAATTTTGAGGGGCAAAATTATCTTTTAACAAAAACTAATTCCCACCCCTACCTTTGTTTGTTGCGGTCGTCGCCACCTTGCCATCGGCGACCCTTGTTGGTAGGTGCTTCTACCCGCGGGCGGCATTGTGCCCGCAGGCGCTACACCCTGTAAGTGACGATCGCCCTTGCAGGTGGCACCGCCCCCACGGGTGTTGTGTCACTAGCAGGTGCTGCCCTTGCGGGCTGATCGTCGGTAGGCGGCTCGCCCCAACGGGCGTTGTGCCCACAAGCAATGCTTGCGGGTGGGGCACTTGTGGGCTACCAGCCCTCATCGGCCGCAAGCCTACTACAAGCAGGTCGTCGGCTTGTTGCTGCAGGCGCAACGCCTGTACGCAACAATAGTTGCTGCACTAATGCTATGCCGCTTACATACGATCATCGCCCTTACGACTGCCGCTGCAAGTGGCTGCATGCACACAGATGACAGCAATAGTTGTTGCCCTTTCTCACTATTGTGTTAACGATTTTGACATCAAAAGTTTCTCTAAAACACAACACATGTAGTTCAAAACCAATCTATCGTACGAACAATTTGACTCTAATACCACTATAAAGAAATCTAAGGGCGATATCACATGCGCAGCGGAGGAATAGAAAACAAAATCCCTAAATTTTCCAAAGATGTAGTCGTCGTTATATGAAGATTGGTGTGCAAAATCCACAAAACTAAAAAATCATGCATGAGATAGTTATGTTACCTAGGAAGATCGTATATCCTTGAATCCCTACAGAACTGTAGGAGAGGATGAAGGAGGTCAAGTGTTCTCCTCTGTAGGAGAGGATGAAGGAGGTCAAGTGTTCTCATCTCTAGTAGTGATCCACACAGCAGGGCTGCGATGACGCTCCTCAAATCTCCAGACCTGCTATCCAAGAAGGAGAAGGGAAGAAGAGAATAGGAGGTGGTAACAAAAAAAAACTTACCTATGGGTGTTTGATTCTCTCCTATTTATAGAAGCCCCCTATCAACTTAATCCTAATAAATCCTGCCATATTATGTATTGGATCTCCACCCAACTACCCAAGCCTCTTAGATTAGTGGATTTCTATCCAATAATCTCTTATTCAGACAATACAAGGGAATACAACTCTTTGGACCTATCTCATTATCATGATCTCATCACGATTTGATTCCTAGTACACAGATCCATGAATATCATAATATATTCATGCAATAGGCAATCTAAAATCATAAAATATCAAATAATAATAATAAACAAAAAGACTATGTGTCAAGTCACACATCACTCACGTAATTGACTTGCAGGACACCTATGATTGACAGCCTCGACATGAAAGGGTCAAGTCCTTACTATAATATTCTATTTGGCAACGTCTTCTTTGTGATTGTGTATCTCGGATGGAGACCTTCTTTTCTTAGTTGTCTTGTATAGTGGGGTTGATTTGGGCTTGCATCTAGCTCATCACAATCTCTATCTAGGCAGTCATATCAGCCAAGGTTATTAGTTGTGATACCGTTCGTGCTTCTTTCTTTGGGTGAGCACAGTGTGAACTCCAATTCTTATAGTTTTGTAATAGACTCTTTGTATTTTTATCATATGGTCACAATTCACAAGATTGTTGCTCTTATACCAATTTATCCGTATGAGGTTCAAGTTTCAAAATCTATTGACTCGGTATCACTATCAGAGTAAAAGTTTTGATAGGATGATTACTATCACTAAATGATCAAGCATAAAATCCAAAGAAAACAATCCCTATTGCTTGTAAAGTGAAAGTGCTAGCTGCGAGACTTAGTAATGAAATTATAAGTACATAAAGAGACTAATAGGCATGTAGAGTTCCCTATTATAGAATAAAATTAAAACAATTAGACTTGTCTTTGGATAGTATATAAGTGCTCTCGACACATTACAAAACACTACCAGTTTTGGTCTCCTCCTCTCTTACTGTTGGAATTTTCTCTAGAGACTTGGATAGTAGGCAGATGCTTTGAAGGCTTCTCACAATAGTTGGGCATAGCTTGACGTAGAGTTTTGGCTGATGAAACTCGAAGGAAGAAGGCTGCTGGCTAGGACTTTTCTTGTAAGACATGAGAAGTTAGTACTTTTTTTGTAAGGCTGTTACACACATTTGCTTAGTGGCGGATCCTATTTGGTTGAGGACTATCCTAATCAAATAAGGTTTCAAAAATTCTTTAAATTCTTTAATATGGGTCGACTAGACTGTTTGAGTACTCCCTCTCACTAAAGAAAGTGGAATAGGTGGCACTATGTGGGGAAAAGGTGTAAGGTGTTACACATGCTAGAAAAACTAGGACAGTTAGCAATAAAAAGGAAAAGGCATACGATAGTAGTTTGGGGAATTAGTGTGCTGAAGTGGTACCACTAACAATGTCGAATGTCCGCTAAAGATACCAAGATGTTTCATGAACCTTCCATATGCTTACATAATGTTTCCAATGATGACGACTTTGTTGAAGGTTTTTTCTGAAACTAAAAATGTTACACAAATCCATGGACCGTAAACTGAAGACTTATCCTCTTTTTCACTAGTCAAGCTTAATTGAGATATTTGCTTCGGAGAAGCAGGAAGTCCATCCTTGAAACTCGATAGCATAGAAGGGGATGTAGTTAGAGAGGAATTTGGGGATTAATGATAGATAACAATACGATGACCAAGGCAATCACATCGGTAGCAAATTGAAGGACGATCGTTATAGGAAACAACCTGAAAAATATGCAGGTAAGGTTCACCAATCCATATAAGAGTTTTGGTAATACTGATTTCAATATATATGTAGGCAAATCAATCTCTTTTAAAGTGAAAAGATCTTAGGTTGATCCATGACTTGGGGAAATATGAAAAAAGAGATGCCTCATTCCAAAAGTCAATAGAGATTCCTCATTCCAATATTCAATAGGAAAAATATATAGATGAATCGAAAGTATGAGTTGTAAAATATCACCCCAAATATACCAAGGTCCTTCCAGTGAGGGCCTGGATAGCATCTGCATCCATATGAAAACAGGAGAGAAAAAAAAAATCAGATTTAAGATCCATGACTTGGGGAGGGACTTCAGAAATTTCTCTTCTTGGAAGAGCATAAAATTGATAGAGGAAGATTTGATCTTCACAATTGAAGATTATTGCAGCCAATATCCTATACTGCCCGTAAAGGGTGATGATGATGAAGAAAGGATGGAGGCCCGAGAAATCTGATAAGGAATGGTGGAAAAAGACGATAAATGGGATGAAACAAACTTGCCTGGATCTGAAGGTTTGGGCGGCACACGGCTTCAGAGACGGAGGGAGACAGAGCAAGGGGGAAGTGGTCGTCGCTTCTCTAAACCATCACGAAAAACAAACTCCTAACTCTTAATAGCGTATCTTCAACATAATGCTTGATGAACTAGTGAAAGAATTAGGCTAAATTAATTGCTTGCATCTGCATCACAGTTAGCATATCAAAATATCGGTTTTTTCCTAACCCAACATTACGAAAAAGCAAATCACTGAAGACACATGCGTCTTCTCGAATCTCCATGTTGGCACAACCAAGGTAAAGAATGCAGAGAGAGAGAGAGGGATCATACTGGACATGAACAAGAGCAAGCAATCATAAGGATTCTTCAGGCCAATGCCGCAACCACATGCATATTTCATCCTTGCAATGGAGTTTCCTGATCCCTCCGTAGAAACCGGTCGTTTCATTCCCTTTCCCTTCTTCATGATTCTTCCTGCTCACTGTTGCCCGCCTCCATCTTGATCCAGGTGGGTATTGTTTGAATTCTAGTATGATCGTATCTTTCGATGCAACACCGAATCCATAAATTGCCAAGAAAGTGGTCAGAGGATGCAATCATTCAACCCATATAATCTTATGTTGTATGCATGTTAGAATGCATCCCATGAAGGAAGCAGGAGTGATCTCTTTAGGTTACTCGAGATGATATAAAAGATGAATGTAATTTTGGGATCATCTCACCACTTAGATTACAAAGGCAATGCTGCTCATCACCATCGCACGAGTCCAGATGACCAATGACTCCATACCACCAACCTGCAAATGGAAAGAAACAGTAACTCACAGATTTCATGATCTAACATATGACAAAGAGGAACTCACCACAAGGGAACTTTTGGCTCCTCCTCCATTGGACCTCAATGTGATCTCCTGGGCTCAATTCACTTAAGCACTCGGAGACATGGATTTCATGGGGAGAGATATCCACAGGAGGAACCCTTACTCTGTTCCACGAAACCCCTTCCTCCTCCTGTACAGCTTTGCTTCCATGTGGATAATACCTATGCAGAAGACTCCATCTTGAATGAAAGCTACATAAACTCTCAGCAGAAACAGAGCAGTGTGGAGGAGTTCGCTATGCACCTTGCGTAGAAAGTGTCAGAATGGCGATCATATCTAAGCTCAGCATCGTAGCAAGACAGCACAAACCCCACATTTCCATTCTGCACAAATCCTCAACGATGAGCAACTCCAGAAGAGAACAACATAGCATCAAGAATACTTGGTACCTCTCTGTTGCAGATCTGTGCAGGTACCCAAAGTCTGCCACTCTCCAGTGCTGAATACCAACTCATTGTCACATATGCCGGCGAAGTGTTATTGACAATGTTAAGCCTTCTATCTGCATCCGAGTTGGACCTGGAGAAAAGACATCCCATCCAGTTCTTGGGCTTCGTGTGTTGGACGAGAGTTGCAGAACCCAAAGCGTGCTTCCTCGAAGAAGCTGCATAGGACTCCCACGCCCTTCGTGCCGCTTCGCCCAGCAACCGACCCCATTTCTTCCTCATGTGGCTTTCCCAGAGATGTTCGCTCCTGCACCTGTCCCTCAGGCACCTACAAACGCACGCCACCGTCACCAGCTCCTTCGGCGAGAGCTTCTCCAGAATGCAGTCCAGAGTCAACTCAGGCAGATCCAGGATGTTCGTTCCCCTCTCCGCCGTCCTCTCCTCTGAACCTTCACTTCTTGGAGCACTCTTCTTCCTGCTCGTGCTGGCCTTCTTGAAAGAAACACTAGTGCTAACTCTACAGAAATTCTTCATCAAATCGATCAGCGAGCACAAAAGTTCTCGACAGATGAGCGCAAGTAACAGTCCCAGTTCATACGCCCATGGAGGGAGGAACTTGACAGGGGGTGAGGCCTTGGACATGACGAGCAGCAAGGAGAAGGAAAGTCACAGGAGCTGAGGACAAAGAGAACCGATGTAAGATGTATATAAATCCTGCAAGGAATCTTCTCCTTGTACAAGAAATTTGTTCGACATTACACGGATAACAAAGCTGTTGCACAGATAGATGCCATGGGATTAGGATATCAGATTTATCTGCAAGGAAATCTTGGAATCTGCGAACACGGGGAGCGGATTGGGATTGTTGGGAGTAGCTTAAATTAGGTGCAACTATCAACTACGATCGGGAGGTTACCAACTTTGCATATCACAAAGAAAAAGCCAAGCTATTAAAATAACTGGGGGAGATGGTGAGTCTTTGAGCTCCAAATGAAGTTGGGACTCTTTCCTATCAGATAAAGAAGAGATGGAGCTGAACAAGAAAAGGATCTCAGCTCCAGCAGGAACTCCTTCCCACCAAACTAGTACCAACCTTTAATTCCTGAGAGAGAGAGAGAGAGAGAGAAGAGAGGGGTCAGACACAGGTTCCATTGACTGAACACCATCCCCCTTAACCTCCTTCGGTGCTCATGATTGCGTGTCTTGGAGCTTTCATTTAGGTTATCTAACTGGGTATATGTTTCACAAGCAAGCTTGTGTCTATGTATCTATCATCTGATGCCATGGGAGGTAACGTGCATCATGAAAGAAGAAATCTTTATCTTAATTATTTCTTGGCATGTGGCAGCACATTCAGTACGGAGAGGATATGTCTCGATCAACAATTGAGTCGTATCAATCCTAATATAAAATATTAAAATAATTTTTTTATTTATATTATAGAATATTTTTTCATTGAATTTATTATAAAAAGTTTATCAATTATTACTGTTTAAGTGTTGAAGGAATTATATTGAGAAATAAATCTTATCGATTTTCTTTTAGATTAACTAAGTTACGTATTGAGACTTAAAAGATTTTTTTGCTGTGGGCTCACATCAAATTAGGCTGATTAAATTATATATATAGAGAAAGAAAAAAAGAAAAAGAAAAATAAGGTGAATCAAGAGCATCATATTATTAAATCCTCTTGTTTGAAGAGAAAATGATCCTCTAGTTATTTTTTTATTTATTATAGATAAAGATACCAATGGGACAAGTGGTGAGTGTTTTCTTTCCGTTTTATCCCAACCTATTTTTTATTTTATTCCTCATTTAGATAGAATAGAGGTAAGGACAGGGATAGAAAATCCCTATTAGAATAAGGGAACTTAGGTACTCAATATTCTTCTAATTAATTTATTTTTTATTTTTTAAAAAATAAAAAAATAATTATTAAAATTAAATTAATAAATATAAAAATATATATATATATAAATAATAATGGTTGAATGTTGAATCCATTCCTCCAGCACATAGGTCATGGGAAAGAAGGTGTTAATATTATTTTATTTAGTTTAATTAAATAAAAAATTACTTGTAAATTAACTCTCAATCAACTCAACTAAGACTCAATCCAATTTGATTTGAATCTGATGAGCTAAACGTTCAAGCCTAATAATTTAGTCTATAAGGATGAGTAAAGGATAAGGTAGGGAATATTCTATTCGTCCCCACTCAATATTTGTATAGGTAAAAAAAATACCCTTATCTAAACTCCATCCCATTTATTCTTCCATTCTCTTTTTTTTAAAGGTGGTAGATATAATTGACATGTAAAGACTAATTTTATACCCTATTTTATTTTATTTTTAATACATGTTGTTATCAAGAAAAATAAGAAAAAGAATAACTAGTGTATAGAGTTGGGGCACTTACACTAATCCACAATTATAAGAAGACAGAATATATAAATAAAAAATTATTTTAAAATCAAATGCAACACATATCATATTAAATTTAACTCCACTTGCAACATAAGGATCTAATTGCATGTATATATTGCAAGTGACATATTTTTAGGCCACTAAACACTTATAATGTGCTCTTTATAATAAATTATCCTGCAATTGATCCTTCAAAATGATCAACCCAAGCTCAAGGTGAACCACCCAATTCAAGTTGAAGGTTGCCCAAGGCTATTGGAATCGACCCTACAAAGTGGCTAACCCAATCCCAATTGAAACTCAATCCTAAAGGATTGCCTAAGGCGACTCTAAATGATCCTTCAAATTGGCCAACCTAAGCCTAAGTGGAACCCAATCCAACTTTAGGATTACCTAAGGCGATTGCAAACGATTTCCAACCAAATTGGCTAACCCAGGCCCAAGTTAAACCCAATCCAAGTATTGTCTAAGGGGATTTCAATTGATCCTCCAATTTGGTCCACCTACGTACAAGTTCAAGATTGCCAAAAGTGATTGCAATCGGTCCTCCAACTAAATTGGCTAACCCGAGCCCAAGTTAAACCCAATCCCAAGTACATGATTGCCTAAGGCGACTGCAATCGGTCATCCAAATTGGCCGAGTCGAGCCCAAGTTAAGCCCAATCCAAGTTTAGGGTTGTGCCTCCATCCGTCTTCTAGAACCGTCATCTGAGTTGTGCCACCGGCTCGCTTTTCCCTTCCGCTTTCGTCTTCCCTCGTATACCCTCCTTCGCTCTCGCGCGCTGCAATGGCTTCCGGCGGCGCTGCAACGAACAACAACAACAATAGCGTCGTGGTCGCCGCTGCCGCTGCCGCTGCAACACCGACGGTGGCGGTGGAGTGGCACCTGAGGCCTCCCAACCCGAAGAACCCCATCGTCTTCTTCGACGTCACAATCGGGTCCATCCCCGCCGGCCGCATCAAGATGGAGCTCTTCGCCGACGTCGTCCCCAAGACCGCTGAAAACTTTAGGTCTCCCTTCTCTTTCTGTTGATATTTCTTAGGGATACTAAATGAAAAGGATACGGACTCAATTTGGTGATTGGTTTATTGGCTTTGATGGCAGGCAGTTCTGCACTGGAGAATACAGGTAGGCACCATCAACTTTACGGTTGGTTGTAAGTTGAGAGATTTCAAGTGCCGGACTTGTCTTAATTTCGAATTATTCTGTGTTCTTTTTACAAAATGTGGACTTTCTGGCTTATGGTAGTTGATTAATATGGTTGAGGTCCAATTATGCTAAACTAAGTATTAAGGCTTCTAGATTAATTGGGTGAAGTGTAGTTGGGTTTCATAGACAACTTATTGCTCTTTTGGAGAATTAGGAGATGAGATTGTGCAGGCCATCATTTGCGGTTCTAGGGCTGTGAAATCACTACCCACAGCTTAATATGTAGATGAAGGGTTCAGACACATGACTCAGAGAAAAAGGATTGAGGTGGACGCCGTGGGGGATACCTGTTGAGATGTCTTTGATTTATACCATATTATGAAAATATTAGACGTGGATGTTGCTCAAGGAAAAAGAAAAGAAAGAAGATACAGTAGTTGAAGAATACCTTTGGGTTGTTACTCAAGCAGAGCCCAAAAATTTTTCATCTTCATCAATATTTACTTTGCATTGTATTATCTTAAAACTACAGATGTTCTCGTTGATGTACAGGTGTATATGTATGTATCAGTTATTTATCTTTGTATTGTATATAAGGTGCATATGTGGTGAGATTTATTCATTTAAACTTCATCTGAGATGACATAAGTGATCTTATTTCTCTTTGCTTTTGTTGGCTTAACATCAAAACTCGAGCTAGTAGTTTCTTGGAATTTGGGTGTTACATTCTTAAACCTACGATTGAAAAAGCTTGTAGTATCTTTGACCTTAGTCGATTACTAGCTTTTTCTTGGACTAAGCCTTGTGGGTTGGTTCATGTTTGGGAGCCTAAATTTAGCTTCGATCAGTATTGAGTTAATATGAAATTAGTCAAGTCATTTTAAATTTTATACTACTTGTTCAACTTGGAATAAACTTTATTAGGACTGACACTTCATCAATAACAGCTAGGTTGCATGAAGATATTAATCCAAGCCTTTCCAATCTATATGGATACATCTTTGTTTGAGTACTGAAAGTCATGTTCACCTAATTTGGTGACCAGCAGTTAACCTAATGCCAAGCCTCTCAGGTTGGTGCCATGTTCCTAAATTAACATTATTTTGGAGTGGTTAACTAGTAGAAGTTTTATATATGCTTATTATGAAGGAGAAAATGTAAAAGAGCAAAAGAACTGATGGAAAACAGGCAGAATTGGCCTAGGCAAAATTACTTTAAAAAATTAGTAAATATTAAAAATATTATCTGTTTACAGAATAAGAACATCTGCAAGCCTATGATTTGGAATAATTCTATGATTTAAGGGGTTAGAAGCCAAAATATCAGTTAGATACCATTACCAAGGTACTATCACATTAGAAAACCAACTTTGGTTGATTGTCATTCAGATCCTTAGAAACCAGGTGAAGTCAGGTTCATTGAAAATCAATATTCATATATGCAATTACATCTGTGGACTTTCTACTCAAGTAGAAATCTAGACATAAAAACCAGCATTTTAGTGAAAGCACTTTTAGAGTACATGGTGGCCTTATTGCTAGTCTGTTGTTTGGTTCAAACATATGTAAAATCATAGAGGAAGAAGAATATGAGGGAAAAAAGTTTGAGTGATTTGCTTCAAGCGGTATGCCAAATGAACACAATTATCTCTTTTTATTTCTTAAGTGACTTGTCTAGAAACATTTCAATGAACTCCTTTGTACTATAGGCACTTGCAATCAAGTTTTGACAAAGTTTACAGAATGCTAACCATGTTTTGGTCGTGAGAGACAAATTAATTTGGGAAAATATTCAACTTTAGAATTTAATTGCCTTCTATCTTTTGACCTATGAGATTTCCTACTAAAAAACTCATCGAGAAATTTTGAACTCTGTTTTAGTGCCTTGGATGTTATATTGCACTTTTAAGTTTTAACTTCTATGGTTGGTCAAACCAAACGTGAAACTTGGATGATGCTTATTATCAAATGAGCTTACAAGAATGTTAGGATATCTTTTTCAGTTTATTCTAGAGTTCCTGTCCCTTCTCTATGCAAATCCTTTTCTATGAGTTGAGGGGAACCATGACTCTTCTCAAGCCTGACACCTTAGTTGGAGTTTCTCTTTCTGCTGCTTGGGCTTGGAAGCATCTTGCTATTGGTAATAACCGGGCATGTGTTCATTAGTACAAATTTAGTAATCTAAGGACACTGGGACACTTACACTCAACAAGGTTCTATATTTCAATCCATGCAAACATCTAGGTAGCCTACAAATCATCTGTATATTGTGAAGGTCAGAGGGCATAAAACATTTTGAAAGGGTCAACTCAAGTTAGGGTAGGAATAATATTGACTTTTATAACTAGTATCACCTTTTCTTACATCATGATGTATTCCTTGCACATAAAGTGCATTATGTTGTTAAGAACCATATCATGATAATGTGTTGCAGAAAGGCGAACTTACCAATTGGTTACAAGGGATGCCAGTTCCATCGCATAATTAAGGACTTCATGATTCAGGCAGGTGATTTTCTGAAGGTAGGTTTCTTAACTTTAATTCTTCGAACATCATTGCAAGTATTATTCACACTTTATCTACAGCTAAATGTTAAACTTGAATCCATCTTTTGCGTTCTTAAGATTAGTTTTATCATTTGTGATTTTTTCTTTTATCTCTGGAACAAGACAGCTATGTCGAAGTTTATGCTAATTTCTTTTTTTTTTTTTGAGATGCACACTAATGCAACTTGGATTTTTACAATTGGACAAAATTTGGTTATCAAAATAAGTAGGACCAATCTTGAAGAGGGAATGTGTGTATTACAACTTTTTGTACATTAGAAACAGAACTGATGGTATAATTGAAGTGGCAGAAAATATTAGAAATACAAATCAAGAAAATTGGGATCAGATTGAAGAGGATATTGCTGAGACAATAAAAACAAGATAATTGAAGTGGATATGTCTTCTCATTTGTTGTATGAACAACATATACCCTTTGATCTTGAATGTTTTATGAGAGCTATTAGAAATCATATTTTTGGCACCAAATGCCTAAGAATGTTGATTGATGAGTGTATTTTGAAAATAAAATATGCTCAAGGTTGCATATTTAACAAGTCTTAGGTAGTACCTTTTGAGTATAAAATGATAGAAAATTGACCAAGGTAGTAGATGGCAAATGTCTACTATAATCTTTCCTCCATATCTTATATGATGATGGATGAAATGGTGGTAGACGGAAAATGTGCTGCTTGCAACGAAAAGCAAACAACAATGTGTTTTCTTTTCACGTTCTTAGTCTTTTCTTTGATCTTCTTCTAGTTCCCTTCATTCCTTCTTCTCTTGCTACTTTCGAGGCTATAAAATTGGAAAATTGGCCAAAATCGGTCATCAAGGATTGAGTTTAATCATGCTGTTTTCCAATCATTTCCAGCCATACAGCCGAAAGATCTTCTGAAGTAGAATTGGCCTTGGACATACTAATATGGGTCTGCTATATCGCATTGGAATCAGATGGCATTGTGAACTATGCAAAATAATCCTCTATCTGATGACTCATTGTGCTGCTTACTTTATCTAAGAAGCTCTCATCTTATTTGACAAGAATATGTTCATGATTTTGCAGGGTGATGGAAGTGGATGTGTAAGTATCTATGGGAGCAAGTTTGAGGATGAAAATTTTATAGCAAAGCATACTGGTCCTGGCCTACTATCTATGGTATGTAGTCTTATGCAGCTCATATTTTATTAATTGCTCGAATTTTGTTGGTTCTTTCTGTTTGGATCTTTTTGTCTAATTTATAGGTTTTAATAGTTCTTCCTTTCTGTTCATTTATTTTTTTTTCAGAGTTCACATTTTGTTGTTCTTTTCTTTTAGCTTATTTATTGCATATAGCAATTGTTAAATAGTGTAGCACGTGTGTCATGTGCAATGTGTTTACTATGCAGTACTTTGGTAGGCTTCATATTCTGACTGACCACTTATAAATATTGAATAAAGAATTTTGTATGGTTTACTTGTTTAAAAGGCTTGTTGAGAAAGTTGTTTTATTAGAGTAGCTTCTGTGTCTGATAACTGTAATTCTGTCATTATTGATCACTATGATTATTTGGTATTTGCTGCTAGTAGTCATATTTACTGTGCGGTCTCATCTGTAGAGAGTTAAAAATCTTGGTAAGATTGTGTAATTTTTCTCCTTTCACTTTCTCGAGTGTCATTAACTATGCAGTTCATCTTCAACAAAGGAACCTGTTTGGTGCATTTTCAGCTTGTAGGCTTCACTTGCTATGTAACAGCTTGGCATAACTTTTTAGACCAATGCAACTCCACATGCAATTAACTTCATTGCTGTACTCATTAGTAATTTTCTTATCATAATTTTTCAGGCAAATAGTGGAGCAAACACTAATGGTTGTCAGGTATTTGTATGTCTTACTCCACTTCAATGATTTCAATATCTCCGATTTAAGACTTAGCAAATTATAGGATAGAGAATTTAAAAAGCTAAATCATAGAAGACACCTTTTATTTTGGCAAATTATGGGATAGAGAATTTAAAAAGTTAAATCATAGAAGGCACCTTTTATTGAGGGTAAGCTTCAACTTCTGCTTGACTTGTTCCTTTAAATTGAGACTTGAGAAGGTATTTCTGCAAAACGCATGTCTTTTCCACTTCCGACCACTTCTTATTTGGTTTCTTGTGCCTGCAGTTCTTTATTACATGTGCAAAATGTGATTGGCTAGACAATAAGCATGTAGTCTTCGGGGTAAGTTTTCTTTTTCTCAAAATTATTTCAGTTGCTCCAATAGTTGGTGTTTAAGCACAGAAAAATTGATGAACAAAGCCTTAGTATTACGTGGCACTAGTATACATGGTGCCATAGTCTTACAAAGCGCAGTGGTTCACATTACTCGAGCTCTTCAGTGAATTTTATCATCACAAAACGAGATCAATTTGAACTAAGGTCTTATCAGTTTTTGTTCTCCATTGCAGAGGGTTCTGGGAGAAGGTCTCTTGGTTGTTAGGAAGATCGAGAATGTTGCTACTGGACCAAACAATCGTCCAAAGCTCGCGTGCCTCATATCTGAATGTGGAGAGATGTAGAATGTACCACAGAAACTGGTAATTAACATGTCCTCAGTGTATTGAAATTTGTCTACCATTTATCCGAAACTTGTAGAGATCCGGTGTTGAGAATGTCAGGTTGGTGTATATATCTCACTACCGACAGGAGAAATATTTAATTTTTCGCAATGGCACCAACCAACCTACAGCAGCCAAGTATCATGAACTTGCCTGTATGCTATTTTGCTTCTGTGTAGCTTCTACCTGAACATGTCTAACAACTTTTTTTCTTTTTTTGGGTGTGCCGAAGTTTCCTGCTGTCATAAATATGATAATCTGATTGGTCTTTGACATAGCCAAGCTTTGATTTTCTAGGTCTTTTATTGGATAAGTGGATCAATTAATTGGAAAAGATTTAATTAAAATGTATTTAAAAATATTGTTTTTTTAAATTCTAATGACTCCTTAGTATGCCTTCCCAGCTCTTATTGTATCCTTGCATTCTTTTGTCCCTCTCCCTCCTGCTCTCCTGGTGTTGTCTCTATTAACGGTTAAGGTTTAAGGTTTATTTTAGCGTATGTATTTTTAGTCATGAATTACTTAAAATTTTTATAATTTATTCATATTTAAAAATAATTTATTTATTTTAAAAAATATAACATATAAGTTCCTTCCATCAAGTTTGAGTTAACAGATGTTAGAGTCTATTTATATTGTATGTTGACTCATAATAAATTATTAATATAATGATATATATAATTTAAGTTTAAAAAAAGATTAAGGTTCATTTTAACCATTGTGATTTTGATCATGGATCATTTAAACTTTTATTGTTTACTTGTATATAAAATAATTTATATATTTTTAAAAATATAACATATAAGCTTTTCTTGTTAAGTTTGAGTCAACAGTTGTTAGAGTTTGTTTATGTAACATAAAAAGATCAATATTCATCTTGTTGAGAAAGAGGAAGCAACGGAGTCTATAGCAGAGGTCGAAGGCGGAGGTGAGGGAGAGTTGGATCACTATGTCGTAGGCGTAACAGGTGGGGGCACAAGAGAGGATAAAGTGGGAGGCGATGGGGACAAAGGTACCCAGGAGGAGGAAGAGGGACCAAGAGACCATTGCGTGTTTAGCGTTGGACTAGTCAACGCGTGGACTAGTCAACGCATTTCCACTTGAGGTAGGACTGAAAGCTTATGAGCTCGTCGTTAGTGCGGGAGAGGTTGCGTGCGTATGACACCCTACTAGGTAGCAGCGGCTTGGTGTTGCTATTGGTGATCACTTCCACGCCTTGCCTCCTCTTGCCATTGATGATGGTCTCATTTTTTTAAAAACTTAAATTATATGTGTTATTATATTAATAATTTATTATGAGTCAATATGTCATGTAAGGAGATTTTAATGTTTGTTAACTCATATTTGACGGGAAGAGCTTATATATTATATTTTTTAAAATATAAAAGTTATTTTAGATATGAATAAATTATAAGAACTAAGATGAACCTTAACCCAAGGGTATATGATCAGATTAAGGATGTGGTGGAAGACATCGCTATACCTAAGTTTATCCCAAATGGCCTAGCTTTCAGATTCAAGTCCCTGCTAGTAGCCGGAGTGTTAGAACCCTTGCAAATTCTAAACTTGGGGTTGATCTCTTTAGGGGATCGGCCTCCTTGGAACTCTATAGGGGTTTCTACCTTCAAGTTGCTGCTCAAAGGCTGTAGAAAAGATTCATCTATTGCTTCTGAAAAGAGGAGGAATACATAGCTATTTATAGGGCTTCTAAACCCTATCTCCTAATAGGACTCCTACTCAAGACTCCTACTTCTAACCAACTCCTAATAGGACTCCTACTCAAGACTCCTATTCCTTTACAACTCCTATTTCTTCTCTAAGAAACAACCTCCTAACCCTAGCCGCCCTCTTCACCTCTATAATAGGGGTTGGCTTAGGTAGGATTTACATGAATGTCCTTCTCAATTAGGACTCTCCTAGCTAGAGTCCTAACAGACCCGCCCTCTTCAAATCAGCCTTGTCCTCGAGGTTGACGATTTGAAAATTTGATCTTCAAGTCGTCATAGTTCTCCTAAGTGGCATCTTCTATTGGTAGGTTCGCCCACTGTATTAGCACTTCAATAGTGGGTTGTCGTCATTGAGTCACGATCCGTCGATCAATAATGACACTTGGCTGGGT
>LVTN01000732.1:107439-118193 GCA_001649415.1 Musa itinerans
AGAAAGTACCAAAGCTATCATAAAAATTTCGTAGAGATTTGGATAGAAAAAATATAGTATCAAGATCAAACAAACAGTGCTATGCGGCTGAAATTTTACAGTCCCGATTTTCAAGTATAGCAGATTATACGTAAAAGATCAATGATTTATATTGAGAATTTTTTGATAAAAACAAAGGAAAATCTGCTGTTAGGAAGTGTCAAAGCTGTCATAAAAATTTCGTAGAAATTTGGATAGAAAAAATGCAGTAGCAAGATCAAACAGACTATGCTATGCGGTTGGAATTCTGCAATGTATCTTTCATCGTAGAGACGCCAAGAACGCTGCTCTGATACTAGGTGTTAGAACCCTTGCAGATTCTAAACTTGGGGTTGATCTCTTTAGGGGATCGGCCTCCTTGGAACTCTATAGGGGTTCCTCCCTCCAAGTTATTGCTCAAAGGCTGCAGAAAAGATTCATCTATTGCTTCTGAAAAGAGGAGGAATACATAGCTATTTATAGGGCTTCTAAACCCTAACTCATAATATGACTCTACTCAAGACTCCTACTTCTAACCAACTCCTAATAGGACTCCTACTTAAGACTCCTATTCCTTTACAACTCCTATTTTTTCTCTAAGAAACAACCTCCTAACCCTAGTCGACCTCTTCACTTCTTTAATTGGGGTTGGCTTAGGTAGGTTTTACATGAATGTCCTTCTCAATTAGGACTCTCCTAGCTAGAGTCCTAACACGGAGCCAACGGAAGTACTATCATAGTAGCGAATGAACCAGGGGATTGGTATAGTTTGTTGGAAGTTGCAATACTTATAGTGAGAAGGGCCATAAGAGCATGAACTCTACACTAGATGGTGGCAGTGGAGAGGGTAGGGTTGCAGAATAGAGCAGGGTAGGAGAGTGAGGTGGAAATGATAACTTTTAGGGCGAAAGAGGAGCATTCGGGAAGGTCACTATCGTCAAAGAGCTAACGACCCATGTGCTATACATTGAAGAATTGCTAATAGACTATAGATAATCCCAATAAAAAGGAACGAATAATAGAAAATGTGGACTGATGAGTCAGTAACAAAGCTACCAATAGAGTTGGAGAAGGGATGCAACGTATGATGTTTGAGAGCCAGGGGGAGACGGCTCCGGAATTTCAAAGTGAATAGTTTGATCGTAAGAACATTGATATTCCATCCAATCATATCAATTCTTAATAGGTATAATACTTATTTATCATGAAGTTATAGAGCCTCAGTGATTATTGTTGAGATTAGGATGGATGAGATTAGCACCAAGACAAATTGATGTCACGCAATCCCAAATCACTCATGGTAATATTGTTCCAATTGATTAGTCAATGTGCCAAGAAGAATCCATGGTATCAATTTTGACTCCAATAAATTAGGCACAGGATCAATGGTCGTATAGTAACTTTTATTTCAGTTAATTTAGGGGGTTCACTATATTATCGATAAAACACATATCATGTAATTATATTATACCTATATTTATATCTTTTTGAATCCTAGATTTTGATGATGAAATCAATTAATAAGTTTATTGAACTAATATGCTTTTAAGATAAGTGACACAAAAAATACTTCAATCATGGACTTGGATCATCAAAGGTCCAACTATCGAGTGAGAGAGTTGGATGTTGCGTTGAGAAATTATCATGTCGGAAATTGGACGTTGAGCCGAAGGATTAGTTGACATGTTGGAGATTGAATTTCATGCTATAGGTTCAGACAACATGACGGAAGAATCAGATATTATGATGGAATATTGGATGTCATGAGAAAGACATGCTGGTGGAATGTACGATATGCTAAAGGAAAGAGCGATGTGCCGAAGGTTGAGACTAAGTGTCGAAAGATTGGATAATATGTCGGAAGAGTATACAATATGTCGAAAGAATCGTAAATGTGTTAGATATGTGGTTGATTTGTCAAAGTCTTGATCAAGATCATTTTGGGCCAATTTGAGTTAGTATTGAGTTGAAACAATGTCAACTTATCAAAAAACCTATTGAGCTTAAAGTTGGGTCAAATTAAACTTGTTAGAAGCTAAACTGGTGGCCTAAAGTAGGCTTGGGTAGTGATACTGCCAGGGCCAAGTGGTAGTACTACATGAGTTAGTTGATAACCATTGTTTGTGCTTGTTAGCCTTTCTGATGGTGGTATTACCTCTAGTGATAATAGTACCACTTTCTTGAAGCCTTTTGGGGCCTATAAATACCTTAGGCTTAGTTGATGAAATATCTATTCCTAAGTTTTTGAAGTATATTAACTCACTTTTTGAGCATTATTTGAGTCTTTTCCTTCCTCTTGAGTTTAGTTGTGATACTAAGTTATAGGAGGTGAGAGATCTCTTGTAAAAGTATGAGTGTGAAGGTTCTCTCCTAAGCTTGTAAAAAAGAGTAAAGATATAACGAGGGTAATTGATCTTTGCTCATTGGAAAGAAGATCGATAGTAAAAGTCGGTGATATTGAGGAAAGAGAAATTAAGAGTAGGCATAGGCTAGGAAGATTGAACCATTATAAATCGGTTTGTATTCCTTCTGTTGCTTATGACTTTTGTTTGCGATTGCTTATTTATTATCATTCACTTTGTAAAGTTTTCTCATTTAGATTAACACCCATGAGAGAGCAATCAAAAGAGATACTCAATCACACGTCCTCCCATGTTCAACGGGACGGATTACACCTATTGGAAAATATAAATGAGGATATTTTTGATTTATATGAATATTGATTTATAAAATATTATCGAGTTTGATTTTCAAAAATCTTTTAAATGGATGCATGAATGGAATGATTTTGGAAAGAAAACATTTTCTTTAAATACTAAAGTTATGAATGCTTTATTTTATTATTTAGATAAAAATGAGTTTAATTGAGTTACTACTTATGACACTATATATAATATTGTTGAATCTCGGATTTTGATGATGAAATTAATTGATGAGTTTGTGATCTAATCTACGTTTTGAGTGACGCAGGACTAGCTTCGATCAAGGAGCGACAAATTGATTAAAGTAAGAGGAATCAGATATTGGGCCGGAGTGAACATGTCAGAAGATTGGACATTGGGCTGGAGGATCGATCGACGTGTCGGCAGAAGGCTTTGTGCCATGAATTCGGGCATCGGGCCGAAGGAGCAAACATTGCGCCAAGGAGATCGGAGTTGTGGAGGTCAACATACTGATTGGGCAAAAGGCCGTACAAGAGGATGATATGCCGAAGGATTAGACGAAGTGTCGATGAACCAATGACATGTCGAACAAAGGATTTATGCTTTGTAATCATTTGTCTAAGATCGAAGTAGTTTATGGGGCTAATTGAGTTAGCTTTTGGTGTAATCATGCTAACTCAATTAGAGGCCAATTAGGCATTAATTGGGACTGATTTGGGCTAATTGGGAGGCCCATTCAATGACCCAAAAGTTGGGTCAAGCGGTGGCACCGCTAGAACAGGCGGTGGAACTGCGTGTGAGTTGAAAAAATAAAAAAAACCCATTCTCCGAGGCTGTCAGGTGGTGGTACCGCCAGACTGGGCGGTGGTACCGCCCAGTGCAGGCGGTGGCCGCCCGTACCCCGAAATCTTGGGGATTTGAATTTTGGGCTCCAAATTTGAATCCATTTGGGGCCTATAAATACCCCACTCTTTCCTACTTAGCAAAGCAAGAAAGTGAATTAAAAAGGGGAGAAAGAATCCTTGAGTAAAAATTGTAATCTCTCTTGAAGAGTAGAGTCCCTTCTTCCTAGTATTTAGAAAGTTCTTCTAAAGGGAGAAGAGAGGTCTAGATCTAAAAGAGAGGTATAAAGGTTCTCTCCTAAGCCTGTCAAAAGGAGAATAGAGTTGTAAGAAGGTGGTTGGTCTTCGATTATTGAAGGAAGACCTTTAGTGGATGCCGGTGGCATCGACGGAAGAGGAATTATGAGTGGATGTAGGTCATGACGACCGAACCACTATAAAACTCAGTTTGCATTTACTTCTTGCAATTTACCTTTACTGCAAATGACCTTACTCGCTTTACATTCTCATTACACTCTTATGTACGTTTTCAAGTTATCTTCCGAGATCGATTTTTATCGTACAAAGAAATTTTAAACGGACGTTTTTATCCACTGTACTAATTCACCTCCCCCCTCTTAGTGCCGACTCGATCCTAACAGTTGGTATCAGAGCCAGGTTCTTTTCTCATTTGGTTTAACACCAAAGAGAAATGTCTCTTTTCGGATTTCAAGAGGGTTACTCTATCATTCGTTCTCCTATGTTCAATGGGATGAACTACACTTATTGGAAAACTCAGATAAGAGTTTTCTTGCTTTCGTTGAATCTTGATTTATGGAATATTATCGAAAATGGATTTCAAAAGTCTTCTCTTCCAATAAATGATTGGAATGATTTGGAGAAGAAGACTTTCTCTTTAAATGCCAAAGCTATGAATGCTTTGTTTTGCGCCTTAGACAAAAATGAATTTGATCGTATTTCTATTTACGAAACTGCGCACGATATTTAGCACACACGAAGGCACTAATAGAGTAAAAGAGTTTAGAATATGCATGATTTTGAATTATTTCGAATGGAACCAAGTGAAACTATTGTTAATATGTACACCTATTTTACGGATGTCAATAGTTTATTCTAAGTTCTCTTTCTAAAAATTGGGATCCAAAAGTAACTGCAATACAAGAAGCGAAGGATTTGAACTATTTTTCACTTGATGAATTTATTGGGTATTTAATAACCTATGAAATGATTTATGTGGTACATGACAAACTTGAGAACAGCCTTCCAAAGAACAGGAAGGATTTGACACTTAGAACTCAAGAAGACCACTTGAGCGAGAGCTCAAGTGATGATAACTTTGAACTATTAACAATAAATCTTAAAAGGTTCATGAAACAAGAATAAAAAAATAAAAACAAACTTAAAAAGAACAAAACTATTTGCTATGAATGCAAGAAGTCGGGGCACTCCAAGGATGAGTATATAAAACTGAAGAAGAAGTTGTCAAAGAAAAAGGATGTACTCAAGGATGAATCAAGTACATCCGAAGATGAGGAGCAAACTGACAAGGGCAAGGTGGTGACCTGCGCTTTGACGACTTTCGTCAACAAGGTAAGTGACTCAATCGAATCCTTTTTTCTTTACCATGAAATTGCTTAGTGCTTTTCATGATTAGTTATATATATATATGTATATATATATGTATATATATATATTGATCATGACAATTGCATGTTTTGTAATAATGCTTGCACATCAAATAAGATTAATTCCTTGTATGTTTTTAAGAAAAAAAAATAATGTGTATCTAAATTGATAATTTCTGATTTTGATTGAAAATACTTCATGTTTAATAAAATCATGCTTGATGATTTAATGATGCATAATGATGTAATGATATAATGGAAATATTAAAAAGTCTTGGTATCATGCTTGACAATTTTATAATTATGCATGGTGATTTGAAGTATTGTTTAAAGAAGCATTATGTTTAATGTGTTATATTTTTGGTTATGATGATTTTGATGATGAAATTTATTTTTTAATTTTATTTAATGATGCATGGATTTAGCATAAAAGAAAAGGATATGTATGTATGAGATCAATCACATAAGTTGAAACAAGAAAGAAGAAAGCATTTTCTTTAAAATTTCTCAATCCCTACCTTATCGAGTTTTCAAAAAAGGAGATTGATGAATCTATTTTTGTCATTTTTACAAATCTCTTGGACTATGAAAATGATTTTGATGATTTAAATTTGAATGACTTTTATCAAAATATTCACATATTCTTGAGATTTATGAATCAAAATCTTATCTCCTATATTTCTTACTAAAGAGGAGATCTATGAAACTAACTATGATCTTGATAATTATGTTTTGAAACTTTATGTAAATGAAGATCGTTCACCATGATTCTTTTGTTTTATTAAAGAAAATATTTATCAAAATGAATAATGATTGGTATCATTGCTATTTGATCTCATAAGATTTCGTTTTGATTATTTAAGAGGAGATTTGCTAAAATGAATCATGTTATTTGGTATTCACGAATTGATCTTTCTTGATCTTTCATATTAATAACTTTCATGTCTTTCATATAACTCCTTTGTATTTATGTTATGATTAGAATATTATTGCAAAAGAAAGCAAAAAGTGCTAGCCTTGAATGTTAAACTTAGGCATGTTAAATTCTTGATTTCTCGCTTGATGAGTCAAGATCCTTATTTTCCTATGTTTCCTTTTGTTAAAGAGAATAGTTATGAATCATGATTTTTCTCTTGATTTTGTTGAATCTAGGATTTTGATGATGAAGTCAATTGGTAGATGATGGGCCGGAGTCAAAGATTCGGACGATATACTGGGAGATCGCCGAGAGCTCGTCGAAAGATCACCGAGAATTTGTCACTGAAAGCTCATCGGGAGATTGTCGAGAGTTCATCAGAAGATCGTCGAAAGTTCGTTGGGAGTTCGCCGGAAGTGCACCGGAAGACTCACTGGAGGATCGCCGACGGAAAGATCGACATACCAGACTAAATGCTTGTTTTAATCATAGTTAGAACCGTAAATTGAGTTAGGATTGGGAGGTGATCCCACTAACTTAGTTAGGGGCCAACTAGGCCCTTAACATGGCTGAATTGGACCGGATTGAATAGCCCATTCAGCACCTGAAAACATGACCGGGGGTGGCACCGTCTAAGAGACTCGGTCTCCTAGGAATTCTGGGTGGTGGTACCACCGACAGTTATTGCTGCCAACGGTAGTACCGCCCCTGTCAGGTAGTGGTACTGCTAGAGCTCAGTCTTCGAGCTCTGTCAAGCGGTGGTACTGCCCAATGTTAGGTGTCAAGTGGTAGTACCGCCTAGTAATGGCGGTGGTACCGCCAGTACCCCGAAAATCCAAGATGAGACACTTTTTTGCTCTATTTTTGAAGTCATTGGGGCCTATAAATACCCCACCCTTTTCTACATGAAAATGTACCTAAGTATGATTATAATCTTGAATCTTTGGAGTGTAAAAGTGCTAGAGTTTTCCTCCTCCCTCTCTTAGCTTTGTAACCATTCAAGAAAGAGGAGTAAGGCTTGTGAGGGTTATCTCCTAAACCCAACAAAAGGAGAAAGTGCTATAAAAGGTGGTTGGTCTTCGCCTATTGAAGGAAGGCCATTAGTGGACGTCGGTGATCTCATCGGAGGAGGAATCCGAAAGTGGATGTAGGTCACAACGACCGAACCACTCTAAATTCTAGTTTGCTTTTCCTTTTGAACAATTTACTTTACTGCAAACCTCCTTGAGCTTCTCCTTACATGCTTATGAAAGTTTTGAGTTCAATATCTTTCCAAAACGATTTGAATCGAGACAAACTTTGTATGAAATCGAAGAATTTTCCGCTGCACTAATTCACCCCCCCTCTTAGTGGCGCTATTGATCCTAACAATTGGTATCAGAGCATGGTTCACTCTCATTTGGTTTAAAACCCAAGAAAGATGACATTTGCCAGCAACCAAGAGAGTCATTCAATTACATGTTCGCCTATGTTCAATGGGACGGATTACACATATTGAAAGACTAGAATGAGGATCTTCCTAATTTCAATGGATTTCAAATTATGGAATATTGTAGAAAATGGGTTTCAAAAGTCTTCTCTTCCAATGGACAATTGGAATGAGTTAGAGAAGAAGACTTTCGCCTTAAACGCTAAGGCTATGAATACCTTGTTTTGTGCTTTAGATAAAAACAAGTTCAATCGTGTGTCTATTTATAAATCAGCTTTTGATATTTGGCACACACTCAAAGTGACTCATGAAGGCACTAGTAGAGTGAATAAGTCCAAAATTAATCTTTTAGTGCATACTTATGAGTTGTTTCGAATGAAACTAAGTGAGACCATTGGAGACATATACACCCGATTTACGAATGTCGTCAATGGTCTAAAAGGACTTGATAAAATGTTTCTTGAATTTTGAACTTGTTAATAAAGTCTTAAGATCCCTTCCAAAGAGTTGGGACCCTAAAATAACGGCCATTCAAGAGGCCAAAGATTTAAATAATTTTCCTCTCGAAGAACTAATTGGGTTACTAATGACCTATGAGATTACTTGTAAAGCTCATGAAGAGCTTGAGGACACCCTTCTAAAGAATAGGAAGGATATGACACTAAGAACACAAGAAGACCACTTGAAAGAAAATTCAAGTGATGAGGATTATGATGATGACTTGGCACTCTTGATAAGAAAATTCAAAAAATTCATAAAAATAAATAAATTTAGAAATGACACTAAAAATAAATTTGAACCTAAGAAAGAATAAGTAATTTGCTACGAATGCAAGAAGTCGAGACATTACAAGAGCGAATGTCCACTAGCCAAGAAGAAGCAACCAAAGAAGAAGACTCTTAAAGCAAAATGGGATGACTCAAGTGCATCCGAAGAAGAGGAGCCAATTAACACCGAGCAAGTTGCTCACTATGCACTAATGGCTATTGGAGATGAGGTGAGCAGTTCATTTAATGCAAATTTATCCTTTGATGAACTATTAAATGCTTTTCATGATTTATTTGATGAATGTAAATTAATTAGTAAAAAATATAAATTGTTAAAATAGGAGCATGCTTCTCTTGTTAGTAATTTCGATAGATTAAAAGTTGAGCACAATGATAGTTTAGCTCCATATACAAAATGTGATGAACTAGAAATACTTCAAAAAGAAAACTTGCTACTCAAAGAAACCTTAAAAAAATTTGAGGTTGGTAGCAAGTCCTTGAACATGATCCTTGCCAACAAGGGTTATGTTCATAGAAAAGGCGGAATCGGATTTATGAGTAGCTCTCACCAAAATCCAACCACCTTTGTTAAAGGCCCTACTTTGCATGTTCCACCCCGAAACAAATGTAACTTTTGTTGCAAATTTGGGCATGTAGCTTATCATTGTCTATTTAAGAAATATAGTCCACACAAATTGATTTGTGTTCCTAAAAGAACCATAATGAACTTTATGCAAAATGATAAGTTAAGCCGATTGATTTTTGAGGCACCTAAGGTCAAATGGGTACCTAAAAATTATCCTTTTTTGTAGAAACGTTTACCATCACAAGCTAGGAGTAAGAGATGGTACCTTGATAGTGGATGCTCAAGGCATATGACCGGAGATTCATCTCAATTCTCTAAGCTCACTAGCCTAGATGAAGGATATGTCACCTTCGGAGACAACAACAAGGGTAAAATCATTGGCAAAGGAACCATAGGTAAACAAATTCAACTTCTTTTTTGAAGATGTGTTATTGGTTGATGGCTTAAAGCATAATCTCTTAAGCATTAGTTAATTGTGTGATAAAAGATACAACATTAGATTTGAATCCAATACTTGCATAATTGAAAAACCACACAAAAACACATCTATGATTGCCCTAAAACAAAATAATGTATACACTATCGACATTGATGATCTTTGTAATGAAATGTGTTTTTTGGCTTTGAATGACGATGCTTGGCTTTTGTATAGAAGATTAGGTCATGCTAGTATGAAACTTGTTAAATCTCAGATTTTGATGATGAAACCAATTGATAAGTGTTTATGATTTGATATGCGTTTTGAGTGATGTAAGATGTTTCGATCAGGAAGCGACAATTAAAGTAGCAAGAATCATGTTAGGCCGGTGGAACATGTTAGAAGATTGGATGTCGAGTCGGAGGATCGATCGATGTATCGACAGAAGGCTTCGGGCCATGGATTCGAGCATCAGGCCAAGAAGAGTGGATATTGCACCAAGGATATCGGAGTTGTGGAGGTCAACTGACCGATTGGGCAATAGGCCGCAAGAGAGGATGATGCATCGAAGAATCGGACGAAGTGTCGATGGACCAATGACATGCCGGATAACATGATTCATGGTTAGTAATAATTGTCTAGATCGAAGTATATTTTTATGTGTGCATGATTAACTATGAGAGCAAGGCATAAAGCAAAATGAAGTCCCAGAGTCAAGAACGCGATTTCGTTGGGAGTTCAAGAGTTCATCGAAAGTTCGGACGTTCGTCGGAAGCTTTGCCGGAACTGACTGAGAAGTCTAGGAACTTGCCAAAGAAGCTTATCGGAACTCGCCAAGAAGATCGTCGTGAAGTCTAGGAGCTTGTCAGGAGTCTGTTGGAACATTGTCGAGAGATCGTCGGAAGTTCGCCGGAAGCTCGCTGGAAGAAACCTAGACTTACGAACTTGTTTAGCTTAAGTATGTCTTATAATTCATAATTAGCACATAATTGGGATTGGAATTGGGCCAACCTAATTAGGGGCCAGTTGGGCCCATGTAAGGATTGTGTTGGGCCCAATGAAAGACCCAAACAATGACCCAAGAGGTGGCACCGTCGTGGCATAGTCTCTAAGACTATGTCAGGCGGTGGTACCGCCTAGACATAGTCTTCAAGAGACTATCAAGCAATGGTACTGCCAGTTTGGGCGGTGGTACCACCAAGTGGCAAGGTGCTAGGCGGTGGTACTACCAGATTGGGCGATGGTACCGCCTAGTGCAGTGTTAGTGTCAGACTAACACTAGCGGTGGTACTGCCCGTATCTAGGAAACCTAGGATGAGATATTTTTAGGCTCTAAGTTTGAATCAACTTGAGGCCTATAAATACCCCTCTTATCCCTAGTTAACATACACAAGTATTGAAAGTAAAAAAGGAAAGAAACGCTGCTGTAATCTTGTGTGAACTTCTCTCAAAGTTCTAAGTGTTAGAATAGTTTGAGAGAGGAGTAAGTG
>LVTN01000732.1:121661-134543 GCA_001649415.1 Musa itinerans
TCATTGGAATTAAAATGATAAATCAAATCTCTTGTTTAAAGAAGCCATATGTTTAATGTGTCATATTTTTGGACATGATGATGAAATTTCTTTTTCGGTCTTAAACCATGATGCATATTTTTATTTGGCATAAAAAGGACAAAGGAATGCTTGTATGAAACAAACAACTTAAAATGAAACATCTCTATCTTATTGACTTTTCGATAAAATATTTATAAATCCATATATATTATTTTTTTTATGAATCTCTTGAAAATGATTTTGATTTCACAATTTGAATTTGAATGAGCTTTATTTTGATTTTTTAAGATTTATAACTTGAAATTTCTTATGCATGAATCAAGATATTATATCATTTGATCTCCCAAGATTTTGTTTTGATTATTTAAAAGGAGATTTGCTAAAATGAATCATGTCTTTTGGTATTCACGAATTGATCCTTCTTGATCTTTCATATTAATAACTTTCATGTCTTTCATATAACTCCTTTGTATTTATGTTATGATTAGAATATTATTGCAAAAGAAAGCAAAAAGTGCTAGCCTTGAATGTTAAACTTAGGCATGTTAAATTCTTGATTTCTCGCTTGATGAGTCAAGATCCTTATTTTCCTATGTTTCCTTTTGTTAAAGAGAATAGTTATGAATCATGATTTTTCTCTTGATTTTGTTGAATCTAGGATTTTGATGATGAAGTCAATTGGTAGATGATGGGCCGGAGTCAAAGATTCGGACGATATACTGGGAGATCGCCGAGAGCTCGTCGAAAGATCACCGAGAATTTGTCACTGAAAGCTCATCGGGAGATTGTCGAGAGTTCATCAGAAGATCGTCGAAAGTTCGTTGGGAGTTCGCCGGAAGTGCACCGGAAGACTCACTGGAGGATCGCCGACGGAAAGATCGACATACCAGACTAAATGCTTGTTTTAATCATAGTTAGAACCGTAAATTGAGTTAGGATTGGGAGGTGATCCCACTAACTTAGTTAGGGGCCAACTAGGCCCTTAACATGGCTGAATTGGACCGGATTGAATAGCCCATTCAGCACCTGAAAACATGACCGGGGGTGGCACCGTCTAAGAGACTCGGTCTCCTAGGAATTCTGGGTGGTGGTACCACCGACAGTTATTGCTGCCAACGGTAGTACCGCCCCTGTCAGGTAGTGGTACTGCTAGAGCTCAGTCTTCGAGCTCTGTCAAGCGGTGGTACTGCCCAATGTTAGGTGTCAAGTGGTAGTACCGCCTAGTAATGGCGGTGGTACCGCCAGTACCCCGAAAATCCAAGATGAGACACTTTTTTGCTCTATTTTTGAAGTCATTGGGGCCTATAAATACCCCACCCTTTTCTACATGAAAATGTACCTAAGTATGATTATAATCTTGAATCTTTGGAGTGTAAAAGTGCTAGAGTTTTCCTCCTCCCTCTCTTAGCTTTGTAACCATTCAAGAAAGAGGAGTAAGGCTTGTGAGGGTTATCTCCTAAACCCAACAAAAGGAGAAAGTGCTATAAAAGGTGGTTGGTCTTCGCCTATTGAAGGAAGGCCATTAGTGGACGTCGGTGATCTCATCGGAGGAGGAATCCGAAAGTGGATGTAGGTCACAACGACCGAACCACTCTAAATTCTAGTTTGCTTTTCCTTTTGAACAATTTACTTTACTGCAAACCTCCTTGAGCTTCTCCTTACATGCTTATGAAAGTTTTGAGTTCAATATCTTTCCAAAACGATTTGAATCGAGACAAACTTTGTATGAAATCGAAGAATTTTCCGCTGCACTAATTCACCCCCCCTCTTAGTGGCGCTATTGATCCTAACAATTGGTATCAGAGCATGGTTCACTCTCATTTGGTTTAAAACCCAAGAAAGATGACATTTGCCAGCAACCAAGAGAGTCATTCAATTACATGTTCGCCTATGTTCAATGGGACGGATTACACATATTGAAAGACTAGAATGAGGATCTTCCTAATTTCAATGGATTTCAAATTATGGAATATTGTAGAAAATGGGTTTCAAAAGTCTTCTCTTCCAATGGACAATTGGAATGAGTTAGAGAAGAAGACTTTCGCCTTAAACGCTAAGGCTATGAATACCTTGTTTTGTGCTTTAGATAAAAACAAGTTCAATCGTGTGTCTATTTATAAATCAGCTTTTGATATTTGGCACACACTCAAAGTGACTCATGAAGGCACTAGTAGAGTGAATAAGTCCAAAATTAATCTTTTAGTGCATACTTATGAGTTGTTTCGAATGAAACTAAGTGAGACCATTGGAGACATATACACCCGATTTACGAATGTCGTCAATGGTCTAAAAGGACTTGATAAAATGTTTCTTGAATTTTGAACTTGTTAATAAAGTCTTAAGATCCCTTCCAAAGAGTTGGGACCCTAAAATAACGGCCATTCAAGAGGCCAAAGATTTAAATAATTTTCCTCTCGAAGAACTAATTGGGTTACTAATGACCTATGAGATTACTTGTAAAGCTCATGAAGAGCTTGAGGACACCCTTCTAAAGAATAGGAAGGATATGACACTAAGAACACAAGAAGACCACTTGAAAGAAAATTCAAGTGATGAGGATTATGATGATGACTTGGCACTCTTGATAAGAAAATTCAAAAAATTCATAAAAATAAATAAATTTAGAAATGACACTAAAAATAAATTTGAACCTAAGAAAGAATAAGTAATTTGCTACGAATGCAAGAAGTCGAGACATTACAAGAGCGAATGTCCACTAGCCAAGAAGAAGCAACCAAAGAAGAAGACTCTTAAAGCAAAATGGGATGACTCAAGTGCATCCGAAGAAGAGGAGCCAATTAACACCGAGCAAGTTGCTCACTATGCACTAATGGCTATTGGAGATGAGGTGAGCAGTTCATTTAATGCAAATTTATCCTTTGATGAACTATTAAATGCTTTTCATGATTTATTTGATGAATGTAAATTAATTAGTAAAAAATATAAATTGTTAAAATAGGAGCATGCTTCTCTTGTTAGTAATTTCGATAGATTAAAAGTTGAGCACAATGATAGTTTAGCTCCATATACAAAATGTGATGAACTAGAAATACTTCAAAAAGAAAACTTGCTACTCAAAGAAACCTTAAAAAAATTTGAGGTTGGTAGCAAGTCCTTGAACATGATCCTTGCCAACAAGGGTTATGTTCATAGAAAAGGCGGAATCGGATTTATGAGTAGCTCTCACCAAAATCCAACCACCTTTGTTAAAGGCCCTACTTTGCATGTTCCACCCCGAAACAAATGTAACTTTTGTTGCAAATTTGGGCATGTAGCTTATCATTGTCTATTTAAGAAATATAGTCCACACAAATTGATTTGTGTTCCTAAAAGAACCATAATGAACTTTATGCAAAATGATAAGTTAAGCCGATTGATTTTTGAGGCACCTAAGGTCAAATGGGTACCTAAAAATTATCCTTTTTTGTAGAAACGTTTACCATCACAAGCTAGGAGTAAGAGATGGTACCTTGATAGTGGATGCTCAAGGCATATGACCGGAGATTCATCTCAATTCTCTAAGCTCACTAGCCTAGATGAAGGATATGTCACCTTCGGAGACAACAACAAGGGTAAAATCATTGGCAAAGGAACCATAGGTAAACAAATTCAACTTCTTTTTTGAAGATGTGTTATTGGTTGATGGCTTAAAGCATAATCTCTTAAGCATTAGTTAATTGTGTGATAAAAGATACAACATTAGATTTGAATCCAATACTTGCATAATTGAAAAACCACACAAAAACACATCTATGATTGCCCTAAAACAAAATAATGTATACACTATCGACATTGATGATCTTTGTAATGAAATGTGTTTTTTGGCTTTGAATGACGATGCTTGGCTTTTGTATAGAAGATTAGGTCATGCTAGTATGAAACTTGTTAAATCTCAGATTTTGATGATGAAACCAATTGATAAGTGTTTATGATTTGATATGCGTTTTGAGTGATGTAAGATGTTTCGATCAGGAAGCGACAATTAAAGTAGCAAGAATCATGTTAGGCCGGTGGAACATGTTAGAAGATTGGATGTCGAGTCGGAGGATCGATCGATGTATCGACAGAAGGCTTCGGGCCATGGATTCGAGCATCAGGCCAAGAAGAGTGGATATTGCACCAAGGATATCGGAGTTGTGGAGGTCAACTGACCGATTGGGCAATAGGCCGCAAGAGAGGATGATGCATCGAAGAATCGGACGAAGTGTCGATGGACCAATGACATGCCGGATAACATGATTCATGGTTAGTAATAATTGTCTAGATCGAAGTATATTTTTATGTGTGCATGATTAACTATGAGAGCAAGGCATAAAGCAAAATGAAGTCCCAGAGTCAAGAACGCGATTTCGTTGGGAGTTCAAGAGTTCATCGAAAGTTCGGACGTTCGTCGGAAGCTTTGCCGGAACTGACTGAGAAGTCTAGGAACTTGCCAAAGAAGCTTATCGGAACTCGCCAAGAAGATCGTCGTGAAGTCTAGGAGCTTGTCAGGAGTCTGTTGGAACATTGTCGAGAGATCGTCGGAAGTTCGCCGGAAGCTCGCTGGAAGAAACCTAGACTTACGAACTTGTTTAGCTTAAGTATGTCTTATAATTCATAATTAGCACATAATTGGGATTGGAATTGGGCCAACCTAATTAGGGGCCAGTTGGGCCCATGTAAGGATTGTGTTGGGCCCAATGAAAGACCCAAACAATGACCCAAGAGGTGGCACCGTCGTGGCATAGTCTCTAAGACTATGTCAGGCGGTGGTACCGCCTAGACATAGTCTTCAAGAGACTATCAAGCAATGGTACTGCCAGTTTGGGCGGTGGTACCACCAAGTGGCAAGGTGCTAGGCGGTGGTACTACCAGATTGGGCGATGGTACCGCCTAGTGCAGTGTTAGTGTCAGACTAACACTAGCGGTGGTACTGCCCGTATCTAGGAAACCTAGGATGAGATATTTTTAGGCTCTAAGTTTGAATCAACTTGAGGCCTATAAATACCCCTCTTATCCCTAGTTAACATACACAAGTATTGAAAGTAAAAAAGGAAAGAAACGCTGCTGTAATCTTGTGTGAACTTCTCTCAAAGTTCTAAGTGTTAGAATAGTTTGAGAGAGGAGTAAGTGGTGGTATAAGGGTTATCTCCTAAACTTAGTAAAAGTTGAATCCAGCTGTAAAAGGTGGTTGATCTTCGCCTATTGAAGGAAGACCGAAAGTGGATGCCGGTGGCCTCGACAGAAAAGGAATCGGCGGAGTGGATGTAGGTTATAATGACCGAACCACTATAAAAATCTGGTTTGCATTTCCTTTGAGCACTTTACTTTAACTACAAACTGAATCTTTTCTTGCCTACTGCATTCACTTTATATACGAACGAGATTTCAAGTTATCTTCCGAGTTCGGTTTTTATCGTACGAAAGAATTTTTCAGAACTGACGTGTTTTTACCGCTGCACTAATTCACCCCCCCTCTTAATACCGACTTGTTCCTAACAATTGGTATCAGAGCCTCGTTATTTCTCATTTGGTTTAACACCAAAGAGAAATGACTCTTTTAGGCTTTCAAGAGGGACTTTCTCTTATTCGTCCTCCCTTGTTCAATGGGACGGACTACACATATTGGAAAACTCGAATGACAGTTTTTTTGCTTTCATTGAATCTCGATTTATGACATATAATCGAAAATGGTTTTCAAAGGTCTTCTCTTCTAATGAACCATTGGAATGATTTGGAGAAGAAGACTTTCTCTTTAAATGCAAAGGCTATGAATGTCTTATTTTGCGCTTTGGATAAAACTAAGTTTAATCAGGTTTCTACTTGCGAAGTTTGTTTAAACTCCAGGAGTTAAGATTAACTCCGTCATCGATTGATTGTCCTCATCAAAAAGGGGGAGATTGTTGAATCTCGGATTTTGATGATGAAACCAATTGATAAGTGTTTATGTTTTAATCTACGTTTTGAGTAACGCAGGATGCTTCGATCAAGATGAGACAATTAAAGCAGGAAAAATCATGTTGTGTCGGAGGAAAACATGTCAGAAGATTGGACGTTGAGCTGGTGGATCGGTCGACGTATCGATAGAAGGCTTCGTGACATGGATTCGAGCATCGGGCCAAGAAGAGCGGATATTATGCCAAGGATATCGGAGTTGCGGAGTCAACTGGTCGTTGAGCAATAGGCTGTAAGAGAGGATGATGCGTCGAAGAATCGGATGAAGCATCGAGGGACCAATGACATGCCGGACAACATGATTAATGCTTAGTATTAATTATCTAGATTGAAGTATGTTTTACATGTGCAGGATTAACTACGATAGCAAGGCATGAAGCAAAATGAAGTCCCGGAGTCAAGGACGCAATTTCATTGGGAGTTCGAGAATTCGTTGGAAGTCCGGACATTCGTCGGAAGTTCTGGCGGAACCAACCGAGAAGTCTCGGAGCTTGCCAGAGAAGCTCGTCGGAACTCGCTAAGAAGATCGTTATGAAGTCCAGGAGCTTGCCGGGAGTCCGCCAGAATATTGCCGAGAGACCGTTAGAAGTTCGCCGGAAGATCACCGGAAGCTCGTCGGAAGAAACTAGACTTATAGACTTGTTTAGCTTAGAATATGTCTTAGGAATCATAGTTAGCATGTAATTGGGTTTGGATTTGGGCCAACCCAATTATGTTTTAATCTACGTTTTGAGTAACGCAGGATGCTTCGATCAAGATGAGACAATTAAAGCAGGAAAAATCATGTTGTGTCGGAGGAAAACATGTCAGAAGATTGGACGTTGAGCTGGTGGATCGGTCGACGTATCGATAGAAGGCTTCGTGACATGGATTCGAGCATCGGGCCAAGAAGAGCGGATATTATGCCAAGGATATCGGAGTTGCGGAGTCAACTGGTCGTTGAGCAATAGGCTGTAAGAGAGGATGATGCGTCGAAGAATCGGATGAAGCATCGAGGGACCAATGACATGCCGGACAACATGATTAATGCTTAGTATTAATTATCTAGATTGAAGTATGTTTTACATGTGCAGGATTAACTACGATAGCAAGGCATGAAGCAAAATGAAGTCCCGGAGTCAAGGACGCAATTTCATTGGGAGTTCGAGAATTCGTTGGAAGTCCGGACATTCGTCGGAAGTTCTGGCGGAACCAACCGAGAAGTCTCGGAGCTTGCCAGAGAAGCTCGTCGGAACTCGCTAAGAAGATCGTTATGAAGTCCAGGAGCTTGCCGGGAGTCCGCCAGAATATTGCCGAGAGACCGTTAGAAGTTCGCCGGAAGATCACCGGAAGCTCGTCGGAAGAAACTAGACTTATAGACTTGTTTAGCTTAGAATATGTCTTAGGAATCATAGTTAGCATGTAATTGGGTTTGGATTTGGGCCAACCCAATTAGGGGCCAGCTAGGCCCATGTAAGGATTGTGTTGGGCCCAATGAGAGGCCCAAATAGTGACCAAGAGGCAACATCTTCATGGCACAATCTTTGAGACTGTGTCAGGCAGTGGTACCGTCGGTCTGGGAGGCTGCAGGCGGTGGTACCACCCAGTGTCAGGCGGTGGTACCGCCCGTGCCCGGGAAACCCGGGATGAGATATTTTTAGGCTCCAAGTTTGAATCAACTTGAAGCCTATAAATACCCCTCTTATCCTTGGTTAAAGTATACAAGCACAGAGAGTTTTAAAGTAAGAAAAAGCTGCTGCAATCTCTTTAAAAATTCCCTCCTTTACTCTAAGTTTAGAATTTTATAAGAGAGGAGTGTGTGTACTTGTAAGGGTTGTCTCCTAAACCCGTGAAAAGGAGAAGAGGGGTGTAAAAGGGTAGTTGATCTTCGCCCGTTAAAAGAAGATCAATAATGGATGCCAGTGGCCTCGACGGAAGAGGAATCGACGAAGTGGATGTTGGTCATGATGACCGAACCACTATAAAAATCTGGTTTGTGTTTCCTTTGAGCACTTTACTTTTATAGCAAACTGCCTTCTCATTACTTGATATGTTCTTCCGTACGCTTTCAATCTAAGCATATTTTCGGAATCAGTTTTCAACGTACGAAGAATTTTCAGAACCGACATATTTTACCGCTGCACTAATTCAGCCCCACTTAGTGTCGACCCCCGCTCTTGATCCTAACATTTACATGATATTATCTCTCATGATATGATTTATTTTTGTATTCATCACCCAGTTAATTTTTTTCTTGATGAGATAAAATGAATGTGGTGAAATAAAATTATGCATGAAATACAAATGAGAAGTTATGATCATGCATGATAGGATGTAATGTAATTTAGATACCATCATGATTTGAAATGCTATGATTTGTTGCTAAAATGATGTATTATGATATGCTCATAGTGATGATTGATTTATTGGTATCATGCATAAAGTAAGGATGAAATATAAGGTCTTAAAATTGTATATGTTTTAATTTGAAACTATAATGATGCACAAACATATTGAAAAAGATTGATACTTTACCTTTGTCATGCCTTGAAAACTGTTATAAAGGGAAAAGAATTACAACATTGTATTCTTCCCTTCTTTTTGAAAATGACAAAGGGGGAGAAATATTGCTAGCTCAAACAAAGGAAGATAAAATTTGCTAGCTTGCAAATTGTATTGAGAAAGAAGTGCTATCTTACCTATCTCAAGAAGCAAAACATACTAACTTGTACATCTAGCAAAATTGACAAATTTGCATATTTCAAGAAGCAAGAGTTGCGTTGCTTTCTTGAACATCTCAAAATTGCTAGCTTGTATGTTCTAAAATGTTGTAAAATTTACTAGCTTGCATGATGATTAAACTTGAGATTTATTATGCAACGATTTGAACTCTTATATCTTAAACACTTGATAGTTGCACTTCTCTTTTTTGTTGATGACAAAGGGTGAGAAGTATGATGATGTTATGCATAAGTTTATGATAAGATATTGCTTGGAAATTTGAATTCAAGAGTTCTATCAATATGGCATATTGACAGGGGGAGTTTGTTTAAACTCCGTCATCAATTGGTTGTTATCATCAAAAAGGGGGAGATTGTTGAATCTCAGATTTTGATGATGAAAACAATTGATAAGTGTCTATGATTTGATCTGTGTTTTGAGTGATGCAGGATGCTTCGATCAGAAAGAGACAATTAAAGCAAGAAGAATCATGTTGTGCCGGTAGAACATGTTAGAAGATTGGACGTCGAGTCAGAGGATCGATCGACGTATCGACAGAAGGATTCGGGCCATGGATTCGGGCATCGGGCCAAGAAGAGCGAATATTGCACTAAGGATATCAGAGTTACGGAGGTCAACTAGCCGCTTAGGAAATAGGCCGTAAGAGAGGATGATGCATCAAGAATCGGACGAAGCGTCGATGGACCAATGACATGCTGAACAACATGATTCATGCTTAGTAATAATTGTTTAGATTGAAGTGTATTTTTATGTATGCAGGATTAACTATGAGAACAAGGTATAAAGCAAAATGAAGTCTCGGAGTCAAGAACGCGATTTCGTTAGGAGTTCGAGAGTTCGTCGGAAGTTCGGACGTTCGTCGGAAGCTCTGCCGGAACTGACCGAGAAGTCTAGGAGCTTGCTAAAGATGTTGACATATCATCGTGAAGACCAGGAGCTTGCTGGGAGTCCGTTGGAACATCGCCGAAAGATCGTCGAAAGTTCGCCGAAAGCTCGCCGGAAGAAACCTAGACTTATGAACTTGTTTAGCTTAAGTATGTCTTAGAATTCATAGTTGGCACATAATTGGGATTGAAATTGGGCCAACCCAATTAGGGGCCAGTTGGGCCCATGTAAGGACTATGTTGGGCCTAATGAAAGGCCCAAACAGTGACCCAAGAGGTGGCACCGTCGTGGCATAGTCTCCGAGACTGTGTCAGGCGATGGTACCACCCAGACACAGTCTCCGAGAGATTGTCAAGCGGTGGTACCGCTAGTCTGGGCGGTGGTACCACCAGACTGGGCGGTGGTATCGCCTAGTGCTGTCAGTGTCAGACTGACACTAGCGGTGGTACCACCCAGCACAGGCGGTGGTACCGCCCATACCCAAGAAACCTTGGAGGAGATATTTTTATACTCCAAGTTTGAGTCAACTTGAGGCCTATAAATACCCGTCTCATCCCTGGTTAACATACACAAGTATTGAAAGTAAAAAAAGGAAAGAAATGCTGTTGTAATCTTATGTGAACTCCTCTCAAAGTTCTAAGTGTTAGAATAGTTTGAGAGAGGAGTAAGTGGGGGTGTAAGGGTTATCTCCTAAATCCGATAAAAGGAGAATCGAGCTATAAAAGGTGGTTGGTCTTCGCCTATTGAAGGAAGACCGATAGTGGATGCCGGTGGCCTCGACGGAAGAGAAATTGGTGGAGTGGATGTAGGTCACGATGACCGAACCACTATAAAAATCTAGTTTGCATTTCCTTTGAGCACTTTACTTTAACTACAAACTGAATCTTTACTTGCCTAATGCATTCACTTCATATACGAACGAGATTTCAAGTTATCTTCCGAGTTCGGTTTTTATCGTACAAATTTTTTTTCAGAACCGACGTGTTTTTACCGCTGCACTAATTCACCCCCCCTCTTAGTGCCGACTCATTCCTAACAAAACTGATCTCTCAAATTTATCTAAAGAACTTGTAAGAGGAATTCCTCACATCAAGTTTATCAAAGATAATGTGTGTGATGCTTGTCAACTAGGAAAACAAATAAAAGGAAGCTTCAAACCTAAGAACCAAATAAGCACCTCTAGACCTTTGCAATTGATCCATATGGACTTGTTTGGACCAATTGCTACATCAAGCCTAGGAGGTAGCAAATACACATTTGTCATCGTGGATAATTATAGTAGATATACAAGGACTTACTTTTTGGCACATATAAGTGATTGTTTTAGGTATTTCTCTAAGTTTTGGAAACTTATTCAAAATGACAAGGGTTTTATGATTTCATCAATTTGAAGTGATCACGGTGGTGAATTTCAAAACCATGCTTTTATGAATCCAATAGATATAACCACAATTTCTCTACTCCGAGAAATCCTCAACAAAATGGGGTAGTAGAAAGAAAGAATAGAAACCTACAAGAAATGGTAAAAACTATATTAAACGAACATAGCCTACCCAAATATTTTTGGGCCGAAGCCATAAATACGACATGCTATGTTATGAATAGGGTTCTAGTAAGACCACTACTTTCCAAAACTCTTTATGAGTTGTGGAACAACAAAAAGCCCAACATTTCATACTTTAAAGTTTTCGGATGTAAATGTTTTATATTGAATGAAAAAGATACCTTAGGAAAGTTTGATGCAAAATTTGATGAAGAAATTTTTTTTGGTTATTCTTCTATTTCTAAGGCTTTTCGTGTCTTTAACAAAAGAACCTTGGTTATAGAAGAATCTATTCATGTGGTTTTTAATGAAATTTTTAAAGTTAAGAAAAATGATTTTGATGATGATCTTAATTTTGATAATTTAAATTTAAATGAATCCCTTTCTCCATCTAGCAACTTGGATGCATCTTCTTCCGAAACATCCTTACCTAAGGAATGAAAGTATGCAAATGCTCATCCCAAGGAGCTGATTTTAGGAGACACATCTAAAGGGGTTCAAACTCATTCTTCTCTTAAAAGTTTTTGTACCAACGCCGCTTTTCTCTCCCAAATTGAACCTAAATGCATTGACAAGGAATTAAAAGATGATTCATGGGTTATCGCAATGCAAGAAGAGTTAAATCAATTTGAGAGAAATAAGATATGAAAGCTTGTTCCAAGGCCAAATGATCATTTAGTTATTAGTACTAAATGGGTCTTTAGAAACAAGCAAGATGAATTTGGTATTGTGGTTAGAAACAAGGCTAGATTAGTGGCCAAAGATTTCAACAAAGAAGAAGGTATCGATTATAAAGAAACATTCGCTCCTGTGGCTCGATTAGAAGCCATAAGGATGCTCCTTGCCTATGCTAGTAGTAATGATTTTAAACTATTTCAAATGGATGTCAAAAGTGCTTTTTTGAATAGATTTATTTCCGAAGAAGTATATGTCGAACAACCTCCCCGATTTGAAAATTCTCTTCTTCCTAGTCATGTATTCAAATTGACTAAGGCCCTCTATTGCTTGAAACAAGCTCCTAGAGCTTGGTATGAAAGGCTTAGTTCCTTTCTTATTTTAAATAATTTTACCAAATGTAAGGTTGATACTACATTTTAAATATACATTAGAATTGTTAAAACGATTTAACATGGATGGTTCAAAAGCGATAAACACTCCTATGAGTACTTCCACTAAGTTATATATGGATGAAAATGGTGAAAACTTTGATCAAAAAACGTATAGGGGAATGATAGGTAGTCTACTTTACCTCACCGCGACTAGGCCAGATATCATGTTTAGTGTAGGACTTTACGCTAGGTTTCAATCTAATCCTAAATTATCTCATCTTAAAAGTGTTAAAAGAATTTTTAGATATCTTAAAGGAACTCCCAATTTAGGATTATGGTATTCGAAATCCGATAAATTCGATTTAATAGCTTATGCAGATGTCGATTTTGGCGGATGCAAGATAGATAGAAAAAGCACATCCGGAAAATGCCAATTTTTTGGACATGCACTTGTTTCTTGGACTTCCAAGAAACAAAATTCGGTTGCACTATCTACGGTGGAAGCCGAATACATAGCTGTAAGTGCATGCTGTGCACAAGTTGTTTGGATGAAGACTACATTGGAAGACTATGGAATTTACTTGAAGAACATTCCCATAAAATGTGATAATACAAGTGCCATTTGTCTTACCAAAAATCCAATTCAACACTTTAGAACTAAGCATATCGACATTAGGCATCATTTTATATGCGATCATGTCCTTAACAATAATGTCATTCTAGAGTTTA
>LVTN01000732.1:135612-153263 GCA_001649415.1 Musa itinerans
CTAAACAATCTCATTATATAGCAGTTAAAAGAATTTTTAGATACTTAAAAGGAACTCCTAATCTAGGATTATGGTATCCAAAATCTAAAAATTTTAAATTGCTTGATTATGCTGATGCTGATTTTGCTGGGTGCCGAATAGATAGAAAGAGCACATTCGGAACATGTCAATTTTTAGGACATGCACTTGTCTTTTGGTCCTCTAAGAAACAAAACTCGGTTGCACTATCCACAACCGAAGTCGAATACATTGCGGCTAGTGCATGCTGTGCATAAGTTTTATGGATAAAAAATACATTAGAAGATTATAAAATTTATCTTAAGAATATTCCTATAAAATGTGACAATACAAGTGCAATATGTTTAACAAATAATCCTATTCAACACTCTAGAACCAAACACATTGACATTAAGCATCACTTCATATGAGATCTTGTTAATAATCATGATATAATCTTAGAGTTTATTGATACGAAACATCAATTGGCCGATATCTTTACAAAACCCTTAAATGAAGAACAATTTGATTTCATTAGAAGGGAATTAGAGATGTTAAATTGTCCGAATACATGAATTTGTTAAATTTTGTTTTCGGACTTTCTTGATTCTTTGGATCACTCACTTAAATCATGATCTTATAGTATGTGCAATGAGCCATATGTATTTTCCCATATGAGTTTTATACGATGTTTACGTACAAATTTTATATGATGAATTATGAACTTATGGTATACATTTTTTCAATACGAGTTTTATATGATGCTTGAGTACAAATCTTTTCCTCTTATGATGTAAATTTTACATGATGATGTAAATAAAGTTGTGTGCTTCACAACAATAAAAAGTTTGCAAGTTGGAATCACCCCATGACAGCACCACACAACAATGTGAGCAGAGCTCATTGCCTGTAGGCGGTGGCACCGCCCAGCTGGTGGTAGTACCGCCAGTTGTCACAGGTGGCAGGCAGTAGCACTGCCCAGCTAGCGGTGCCACCGCTCGTAACCTGCCCCTTATAAACACCAAGTTAGGGCCGGTGGTAGAACTGACCCCAACCCATTCTGCACTTCTCCAAACAGCACCAAATCTTGCTCTCCCTCTAGCTACTCCAAAATACGCATCTCATACTAAATCAAGGATCAATCTCCGACATCCTTTTGGAGATCACTAGAAGGAAAAACTACTAAGGTAATCTCTACACCAAATTGATTCTCCTTTGTATTACTTGTTCTTGCTCCTTATTTGCCTTCATAATTGTAGTCTCGATGAGTTCTAGAAGATCCTCTGGGGACAAAGGAAAGAGGAGATTAGATGAAAATTATGATTCCTTACTTTTCGATTCTAATCAACATGCTCTTAAATTTTCATCCATAGATTCTAGGAATGTTCATAAGGGTAAATATGTTGATTTAGAGGAATTAAGTGATTTAAAACTCATTCAATGGTTTACTAATCGAGACATTCTCCCAATCCTTCAAATAAGTGAACCCATCTACCCTAGGCTTGTTAGGCTATTTTACAACAATTTACATGTAGATGAAAATGAAAGGGTATCAACCTATCTCTTAGGACATCATATACCCATTTACAGATAGCATGATTTGCAACCTCATAGGAATTACGGAGAAAGAAAAAGGGTGTTATTTCAGGGGATAATGGGATAGAGAATCGGTTGGGACTACTTATATTAATGCCTTAAAAACGATTTTTGGTGATCCTAACTTAACTATTCTTCCAAAAAGCTGTGAACACTTACTACCTTTAAGCACCAAAATACTTCATCACATCTTGATAAGTATTATTATCCCAAAATAGTATCATCATGATGAATTAAGACAAATAGAATTAGGGACTATGTATTGGATTATGAAGGGAAATAACAATTGTTTTGGTTACCTAATCCAACAAAACATGAACTATCAAAAAATGATATGACGCTTCCATATGGTGGCCTGATCACAAGACTAATCCATGCTTATGACATAGCTATCCCACATGACGAAGAAGTTATGAAACTAGATAGATTCAATGTCATAAACTAGATAGCATATTTTCTTTTTTTTGCGATGTTCAAGTTAGCAAAATTTTGAAACATAATGTAAGATAGTGAATATCAAGTTTTACATTATTTTAGAACATGCAAGCTAGCAAGTTTGCTTTTCTTTGCAATGTGCAAGCTAGAGTGATTTGCTTCCTGAATTGTGCAAGTTAGCAATTTTTGGTTCTCTTTTGAGATATGCACATTAGCAATTCTCTCTCCCCTATGTCATTGGCAAAAAGAAGGAATAACACAAAGTTGTAATTCATTTCCCTTTACATCAATTCTTTAAGCATCACATAAGGTATACAACCATAAATACAAAAGAATTATACATAATGAAATATATCAATATCAAATATCATGAAGGATCAAGTCATGATTCATTTTAATAAGTCTTTTCTTTTGTAAATAGTAAATAGTTAGGATCCAATGTTAATAATAATCCAAGAAACTAAAGACTTGAATAATCTTCCTATTGAAGAACTCATAAAATCTTTAATGACTTATGAAATGATATGCAAAACACATAATGAAGAAAACAAAATCCTTCGAAAGAAAAGAAAGGATATTACTCTCAAATCCAAAGAAGATTACTCGAGTGAAAGCTCAAATGATGACGATGAAGACATCGACATTTCTTATAAAAAAATTCAAAAAGTTTGTGAGAAAAAATAAGACAAATATTACAGGACAAGAAGGTAAGAATAAAAGTGAACCCAAGAAATATGCAGTCATATATACTAGGAGTGCAAAAAGTCAGGATACTTAGAAAATAAGTGTTCACAATATTGAATCTCGTATTTTAATGATGAAACCAATTGATAAGTGTTTATATTTTAATCTGTGTTTTGAGTGACGCAGAATGCTTCGACCAGGATGAGACAATTAAAGCAGGAAGAATCATGTTGAGCCGGAGGAACATATTAGAAGATTGGACGTCGGGTCGGTGGATCGGTCGACGTATCGATAGAAGGCTTCGGGCCATGGATTCGGGCATCGGGCCAAGAAGAGCGGACATTGCGCCAAGGATATCGGAGTTGCGGAGTCAACTGGCCGATTGGGCAGTAGGCCATAGGAGAGGACGATGCGTCGAAGAATCGGACGAAACGTCGAGGGACCAATGCCATGCCGGACAACATGATTATTGCTTAGTATTAATTGTCTAGATCGAAGTGTGTTTTACATATGCAGGATTAACTACGATAGCAAGACATGTAGCAAAATGAAGTCTCAAAGTCAAGGACGCGACATCGTTGGGAGTTCGAGAGTTCGTTGGAAGTCCAAACGTTCGTCGGAAGTCCAAACGTTCGTCGGAAGTTCTGGCGGAACTAGCCGAGAAGTCGCGGAGCTTGCCAAGAAGCTCGTCTGAACTCGCTAAGAAGATCATTATGAAGTCTAAGAGCTTGCCAAGAGTCTGTCGGAACATTGTCGAGAGATCGTCGGAAGTTCGCCGGAAGATCGCCGGAAGCTCGCTAGAAGAACCAAGACTTGCGGACTTGTTTAGCTTAGAATATGTCTTAGGAATCATAGTTAGCAGGTAATTGGGCTTAGATTTAGGCCAACCCAATTAAAGGCCAGCTAGGCCCATGTAAGAATTGTGTTGGGCCCAATAAGAAGCCCAAACAGTGCCCCTAGAATTCTCACCGTCGTGGCATAGTCTTCAAGACCGTGTCAGACGGTTGTACCACCAGTCTGGGTGATTGTACCACCCCTAGTAGGGTGCCAAGCGGTGGTACCGCTAGTCTGGGCAATGGTACCGCCCAGCACTGGCCCCTAGGTGGTGGTACTGCCAGACTTGGGCGGTGGTACCACCCAGGGCAGTGTTAGTGTCAAACTGACACTAGGCGGTGGTACCGCCCGTTCTTGGGGAACCCGGGATGGGAAAGTTTTAGGCTCCAAGTTTGAATCAACTTGAAGCCTATAAATACCCCTCCCATCCCTGGTTAAAGCATACAAGCACAGAGAGTGTAAAAGTAAAGAAACGCTGCTGCAATCTCTTTAGAAATTCCCTCCTCCAAGTCTAAGTGTTAGAATTCTGTTTAGAGAGGAGAGTGAGTGCTTGTAAGGGTTATCTCCTAAACCTGGTAAAAGGAAAAGAGGGGTGTAAAAGGTGATTGGCCTTCTCCTATTGAAGGAAGGCATCTAGTGGACGCCGGTGACCTCGTCGGAGGAGGAAGCCGAAAGTGGATATAGGTCACGTTGACCGAACCATTCTAAATCTCGGTTTGCATTTACATTCTGCTCTTTATCTTAACTGCAAACTGCCTCCATTACTTTACATCAACTATACTTTTGTTTCCTCTCAAGTTAAAGATCTTTCTGAAATGGTTTTCGTATGAAGTCTTTTTAAACCGACGAAAGTTTTCCGTTGCACTAATTCACCCCCCCCTCTTAGTGCTCTCGATCCTAACACACAATTGAAAAAGAAGTTGTTAACCCGAAAGAAGAAGAAAGCACTCAGAACAACTTAGGATGAATCAAGTGAGTCAAAAGTGGAAGAGCAAATCAATGAATAAGAACTGACAAATTATATTTTAATGACTTTCAACGATGAGATATTTGACTCTCCTGAAACTTCTTTATCGTATAATGAATTACTTGAAGCATTTCATGATTTATATGATGAAGTTAAAAAAGTTCGTAAAAATTATAGTTTGTTGAAAAGGGATCATGTCTCACTCGTTAATGAATTTGATGCATTGAAAAATAAGTATGACAACTATATGTCAACATCTTATACTTTTTATACTAAATGTGAAGATTTAGAATCATCTAATCTTGAACTTAAAAATGAGTTAATTCAAAAATCACTAGAATTGCATGTCTAGAAAAATACAAAGAATGACTTACTTGCAATGAATAAAAAACTAGAATATTGCTTAAAGGAGTCTATTGATAGTAATGATGTAATAAAATCACATAAAAAGAATAACATATTATTATGATAAACATTAAAAAAATTTAAAATTAAAAATAGGTCACTTAATATGATTCTTGCTAAACAAGGTTTTGTATTAAGAATAAAAGACATTGGCTTCACAAGTAGTAGCACTCATAAAAAGCTAACCAAGTTTGTAAACAGACCTATATTACATACTCATACACATCCTAAAGTTAAATATAACTTTTGTAAAAAGTTTGGTCTGTACTAACACATGCTCTCCTAGGAAATATAATTATTTAAAACTAATTTGGATTCTTAAAGGAACCATAAGTGATTTAAAGTCAAAAGACAAGAAAGGTAAATCTAACCATGAATGACCCAAAGCTAAATGAGTGCATAAAGCAAATACCTTTTTCTTATAGGTCTACTTTCAAACAAGAGATATGAGCAAACGATGATATCTTGAAAGTGGAATCTTAAGACACATGACAAGAGATTCTACAAACTTCTCAAAACTCACTAGCCAAGATGGAGGATATATTATCTTTGGAGACAACAATAAAGGAAAAATAATTGGCATTGGAAATATTGATAATAAATCAAATCTCTTGATTGAAGATGTACTTTTGGTAGATAACTTGAAACACAACTTAATAAGCATCGGCCAATTTTGTGATAGAGATATAATGTTAAATTTGAATCTTATGCTTGCATCATAGAAATATCAAGTAAGAAAAAATCTATGATAGCCTTAAAAAGTGATAATATTTATACTATTGATCTTGATGATTTTTGTAATGTAACATATTTTTTGGTTTTAAATGATGATGCATAGCTTTGACACAGGAGACTAGGACATGCAATTATAAAATTAATTTCACAAATTGAAACTAAGAAACTTATAATAGGAATGCCAAAAATCAAATTTATTAAAGATAAAATTTGTTATGCATGTCAATTAGAAAAACATATAAGGAGTAGCTTCAAACCCATTAACTAAGTGCCTCTAAACCATTACAACTAATTGACATGGATTTATTTGGACATATTGATATCACAAGTTTAGGAGGTAGTAAATATGCTTTTGTGATTGTTGATGACTATAATAGATATACATGGATATATTTCTTAGCATATAAAAATAATTGCTTCAAATATTTTACCAAGTTTTGCAAATGAGCTTAAACTAAAAAAGGTCTTATAATTTTTTCTATGGTGGTGAATTTAAAAATCATAATTTTCAAGAATTTTATGATTTGAATGGGTATGATCATAATTTCTTCACTCCAAGAAATTCACAACAAAAGAGAATTGTTAAGAGAAAGAAAAGAAACTTACAAGAGAAGGCAATGCCCATGCTTAATAAACAGAGTCTATCCAAATACTTTTAGGCTAAAGCCATTAATATGACATGCTATGCCATAAATAGGATTCTTGTAAGACCTTATCTATCGAAGATTCCTTATAAATTATAGAATAATAAAAAGCCCAACATCTCATATTTTAAAGTTTTGGTTACAAATGTTTTATTTTAAATGACATAGATACCTTAGAAAAGTTCAATGCAAAATTTGATAAAGGTATTTTTATTGAATATTTTTCTATCTCTAAAGCTTATCGAGTTTTTAATAAGAGATTTTTAGTTATTGAAGAATCTATTTATAGTATTTTTAATGAATCTCTTAAAGCTAAAAAAATAATTTTGATGATAATTTACTTCCAAAAAAACTAAAAATAATGGAAGTATATAGATGTAAATTATAATGAGCTAATTATTGAAAATATATCAAAATGTATTTAAACTCATTTTTTTTAAATATTCATGCAAATACTACTTTTTTTATCTCAAATTAAGCCTAAATGTATTAATGATGCTCTTAAAGATGACTCATAGGTTTCGACAATACATGAAGAGCTAAATTAATTTGAAACAAACAAAGTTTGGATGCTTATTCTTAGACCTAGTGATCATCTGGTAATTGATACTAAATAGGTCTTTAGGAATAAGTAAGATAAATAAGGTGTCGTGGTTCGAAACAAGGCTATATTAGTGACTAAAGGTTTCAACTAAGAAGAGAGTATATACTATAAAGAAACCTTCACTCTTATGGCTAGACTTAAAGCTATAAGGATATTTCTTACCTATACATATTCTAAAAAAAATTTAATTATTCTAAATGGATGTCACAAGTGCTTTTTTTAATGATTTTATTTTCAAAAAAGTTTATGTTGAGCAACCTCCCGGATTTGAAAATAATTTTTTTAAATCAAGTTTATAAATTATTTAAGGCTCTCTATGGGTTGAAATAAGCCCCTAGGGCTTAGTATGAGAGACTTACCTATTTTCTTATTCAATATAATTTTTGAAAAGGTACGATCGATACCACATTATTTATTAAATATTTTTAAAATAATTTTTTTATTATTCAAATTTGTTGATGATATTATTTTTGATTTTATAAATAAATCATTTGCTAAAGTATGAGCCAAGAATTTGAAATGAGCTTGATGGGTAAATTGACATTTTTCTTAGGATTGCAAATTAAGCAACTAAATGATAGGTTTCTCATTAGTCAAACCACGTATACTCTTAATCTATTTAAATGATTTTACATGGATAATGCTAAGTCCATCAACACACTAATGATCATTTCTACTAAATTAGATATGAACAATGAAGGAAAATGTTTTGATCAAAAGAGTTATAAAGGTATGATAGATAGCTTATTATACCTTACTACAACTAGATCTAATATAATATTTAGTATTAGGCTTTATGCAAGATTTCAGTTTAATCTTAAATAATTTCACTATAATACAATTAATTTTTTTTTTAAATACTTCAAAGGAACTCTTAATTTGGGATTATGATATCTTAAATCTAAAATTTTTAATTTAATTGCTTATATTGATGCTGACTTTGTAGGATGTAGAATAGAGAGAGAAAACATCTCTAAAACTTATTAGTTCTTGGTCTTCTAATAAGCAAAACTCTATCATACTATCTATAATTAAAATTGAATATATTGTGACAATTGCATATTGTGTAGGTAATTTAACTGAAAAATACTTTAGAAGATTATGGAGTTTGCTTAAAAAATATTCCTATAAAGTGTGACAATACTAGTGCAATTTGCTTGTTAAAGAATCATATTCAACATTCTTGAACTAAGCATATTGACATTAGATATCATTTCATTAGGGATTATATAAACAATCATGACATATCTTTAGACTTTATTGACATAAAACATCAATTAGTAGATTATGGACTTTGTTTAAAAAATATTCCTCTAAAGTTACAATTTGCTTGTTAAAGAATCGTATTCAACATTCTTGAACTAAGCATATTGACATTAGATATCATTTCATTAGGGATTATATAAATAATCATAACATATCTTTAGATTTCATTGACATAAAACATCAATTAGTAGATATTTTTACTAAACAACTAAGTGAGGAATAATTCAATCTTATTAGAAGAGAATTAGGTATGTTGAATCTCTCAAATGCATAATTAAAGACCCTTTGCCTTTTATTCTCATATGATTCTTTATTTTTTGTTAATGACTAAAGGATAGATTTATCCAAATGAATCATGATCTTTCAATTGACTTCTCGGTATTTATTACTTAAGATTTATTTTGTGACTCTTTTATATTCATGACTTGTATACTCCATTCCTTTTATTGATGATAAAGGGGGAGTAGTAGTAACTCTTTTTTTCCTTTTTGAGGACCAAGGGGGGAGAAGTAGTAATTCATGCCTACCTTATGTGTTGAACAAGGAGACTTATAATGCTTTTATAACTTTTTATTAGTAGTGACTTATGCTTTGTTGAATATCAGATTTTGATGATGAAACCAATTGATAGTATTTATGATTTGATCTTCGTAGTGACGCAAGAAGCTTCGATCAGGGAGAGACAATTAAAAGCAGGAAGAATCATATTAGGCTGAAGTGGAACATGTCAGAAGATTGGACGTCGAGTCGGAGGATCAGTCGACATATCGGTAGAAGGCTTCGGGCCATGGGTTCGAGCATCGGGCCAAGAAGAGTGGAAATTGCGCAATGGAAATCGGAATTGCGAAGGTCAATTGGCCGATTGGGCAATAGGCCACAAGAGAGGGCGATGCACTGAAGAATCGGATGAAGCGTCGATGAACTAATGACATGTCGGACAATATTTGATTAGCTTTGTAATAATTGTCTAGATCGAAATAGGTTTTAGGCGTAATTAGGTTGGAATTGGGCCAACTCAATTATGGGCTAGTTGAGCCCAAGTTTGAGCTGTATTGGGCTAAGTGAAAGGCCCAAACAGTGACCCAACAGGAGGAATCGTCATGGCACAGTCTCCGAGACTGTGTCAGGTGGTGGTGCTGCTAGTCTGGGTGGTGGTACCGCCTAGACACAATCTCCGAGAGACTATCAGGTGGTGGTACCGCCAGACTAGGCGGTGGTACCACCTAGTGGTAGGGTGCTAAGTAGTGGTACCGCCTAATGTCAGTGTTGTAGGTAGTGGTATCGCCAGGACCCGGGAAACCCGGGATAAGACACTTTTAGGCTCCAAGTTTGAATCCATTTGAAGCCTATAAATATCCCTTTCATCCCTGGTTAATTCACATGAGAATTGAGAGCAAAAAAGGAAGAAAATGTTGTTGTAATCTTGTGTGAACTCCTCTCAAACTCTAAGTTTTAGTATGGTTTAAGAGAGGAGTAAGTGGGGGTGTAAAGGTTCTCTCCTGAGCTTGTCAAAAGGAGAATAGAGTTGTAAGAAGGAGGTTGGTCTTCGTTTATTGAAGGAAGACCGTTAATGGATACCAGTGGCCTCGATAGAAGAGGAATCGAGAGTGGATGTAGGTCACGATGATCGAGCCACTATAAAATCTGATTTGCATTTCTGCTTTGCTATTTACATTTATTGCAAACTACCATACTTCCTCATTACTTTAGCTACACACTCTTACAAACATGTTTCAAGTTAACATCTTTCCAAAATCGATTTTAATCGAGCGAAAGATTTTTGAACCGATGTAATTTTATCTGCTATACTAATTCACCCCCCCTCTTAGTGTCGACTCGATCCTAACAATTGGTATCAGAGCCACGTCTTTCTTATTTGGTTTAACACCCAAGAGAAATGACTCTTTTCAGCTTTCAATGGGGTTTTTCTATCGTTCGTCCTCCTATGTTCAATGGGACGAACTACACTTATTAGAAAACTCGAATAAGAGTTTTCTTACTTTTTTTAGATTTAAATTTATGAAGTATTGTTGAAAATGACTTTCAAAAATCTTCTAAACCAATGAACGAATGAAATGATTTGGAGAAGAAGATTTTTTCTTTAAATGCTAGAGTTATGAGCGCTCTATTTTATGCTTTAGATAAAACTGAATTCAATCGAGTTTTTGTTTGCGAAACAACTTTTAACATTTGGCATACACTCAAATTTACACACAAAGGCACATATAGGGTAAAAGATTCTAAAGTCAATCTTTTAATTCATGATTTTGAACTATTTCGAATGAAGCTAATTGAAACCATTGTTGACATGTACACCCGTTTTACGGATGTCGTCAATGGTTTAAAAGCTCTTGGCAAATGTTTTTCAAACTTTGAACTTGTTAATAAAGTTTTACGATCTCTTTCTAAAAATTGAGATCATAAAGTAACGGCCATTCAAAAGGCCAAGGATAAATTGAGAACAACCTTCCAAAGAACAGGAAGGATTTTGTACTTAGAACAAAAGAAGACCACTCGAGTGAAAGCTCAAGTGATAATGAACTTGAACTTCTCACAACAAAGCTTAAAAAGTTCTTAAAACAAGAATCAAAGAATAAAAATAAACTTAAAAAGAACACAACTACTTGCTATGAACGTAAGAAGTGAAATCACTCTAAAGATGAGTATATAAAACTGAAGAAGAAGTTGTCAAAGGATGAATCGAGTGCATCCGAAGACGAGGAGCAAATCAATGAAGATGAAGTGGCAAACTTCACTTTGGTGACTCTCGACAATGAGGTAAACAACTCAAACGAACTCCTTTAGTTAATTTTGAAATTACTTGATGCTTTTCATGAGTTATTTCTAAATTAGTTAGTAAAATAAAAAAATTAAAAAAAATATTGGGATCATGCTAGTAATTTTGAAAATGATAATGACAATTGCATGTTCTATGAAAATACAACAAAATGTTAGATATAAATCTAATGCTTGTACACTAAATAAGATTAATCTTATGTATGTTTTTAAGAAGCAATAATGTGTAATCATGTTGATTTCCGTATTGCTTTTCGATTTTGATTGAAGATGCCTTATATTCAATGAAACCATGCTTGATGTTTTAATGAAAATGTTAAGAGGTTTGATATCATGCTTAATGAATTTATAGTTTAAAATTATGCATGAATACTTGAAACTATGTTTTGCTATCATGCCCAAAGTAATGATGATTTTCTTTTATGATTTATGGCTTATTGATCCTTGTTATGATGAAATTTACTTTTTCAATTTTAAACGATGATGCATGCTTTTATTTAGCAAAGGCATGCTTTGTATGAAATAAAAATGGAATACATTTCTTGAAAATTTCTCAATCTCTATCTTATCAAGTGTTTGTCTTAGAGATCCTTATTAATGAATCTATTTATGTTATGAATTTTGTGAACCATGAAATTGATTTTGATAATTTGAATTTAATAGGATTTATCGAAATCATGATCTTGATTTCTTGAGATTTATAACTTGAAATCATTTATGAATCAAGATCTCTTATTATGTGTTCTCGTATCTTCTTATTGAGATTTATCCAAATGAAACATGATTTTTCTCTTGATTTCTCAGAATTTATAACATAAGATTACCTTTGAAGATCATTGACTATTTAATCTTCTAAATTTTCATTTTGGTATTTACTAAAAAGGAGATTTGTCAAGATGAATCATTTACAAATTGATTTTTCTTGATCTTTCATCTTTCATGTCATGATTTTCATATTATTACCTTTGTATTTATGTGATGCTTAGAGCATTGATGTAAGAAGTGAATTGCACAATTAAAAAATTCCCCTCTTCTTCTTTCTTGTTTACAATGAAAAAGGGGAGAAAGAAAATCGGTAGCATCTCAAGAGATTGATAAATCAATTTATGTCATTTTGAATCTTTTGAAAATGATTTTGATGATTTGATGATTTGAATCTAAATGAGATTTTTTTTCCAATCGAATCATGAATCTTCTCTTGATTTCTTAACTTGAGATTTTCTTTTATGAATCAAGATCTCTTGCTCTTTTTTCTTGAATGATTATTGCATTTTGTTTAAGAGAAAATTTTCTATATGAATCATGTCTCTTGGTATTCAAATAATCTTTGATATTATATCTTTCATGCCATGATTTATTTATGATACTTCCTTATATTCATAAATTGTATACCTCATCACATTTGATTTAAATTTATCTTTATCATGATGTAAAAATTGATGTAAAGGGAAAAAAATTATAAAATTATATTATTCCCTTCTTTATGACAATATCAAAGAGGGAGAAAGAACTCACTAGCTTGCATGTTCTAAAATGATGTAAAATTTGCTAGCTTGCATGGTGCAAAACTTGTTAGCTTGCTTGATGTAAAACTTGTTATCCTACTAGCTTGTATATCTAAAACTTGCTAGCTTGCCAAACTCAAAAGAGAAGCAAGAATTACTAGCTTGCACATCTCAAGTAGAAGCAAAATTGCTAGCTTGCACTTCTCAAAAGAGAAGAAAGAACTTGCTATCTTGAACATCATCAAGAATTGCTAGCTTGTAATCTCAAGAGAAGCAAAAGTGCTATCTTGCCTATCTCAAGAAGCAAAACTTGCAAACTTGCATATCTCAAAAAAGAAGCTAAAATTGCAAACTAGCTTGTATGTTATAAAACTTGTATATCTAAAACTTGATAGTTACACTTCTTTTTGTTGATGACAAAGGGGGAGAAGTCATGATGACAATCATGCATGAGATGATGTACTTGGATATTTTGATTATGCATGAGTTTATATTGTATGCAATGATATGATAAATTGGTTATGTCAATATTCATGATGCATACAATATTGAAGTACTTTTATGTTTTAAAACATTACATGATTTTTTGAATTTAAAGGGTCTATCAATATGGCATATTGATAGGGGGAGTTAAGGTTAACTCCGTAATTGGATGTCATCATTAAAAAGGGAGAGATTATTGAATCTTGGATTTTGATGATGAAACTAATTAATAGTGTTTATGATTTAATCTGTGTTTTGAGTGATGTAGGAAGCTTCGATCAGGGAGAGACAATTAAAAGCAAGAAGAATTATGTTGGGTTGGAGTGGAACATGTCAGAAGATTGGACGTCGAGCCGGAGGATCGGTTGACGTATTGGTAAAAGGCTTTGCGCCATGGGTTTGGGCATCGAGCCAAGAAGAGCATAAATTATGCCAAGGAAATCAGAGTTGCAGAGGTCAACTGACCGATTGGGCAATAGGCCGTAAGAGAGGGCGATGCGTCGAAGAATCGGACGAAGCATCGATGAACCAATGACATGCCGGACAATATTTGATTAGCTTTGTAATAATTATCTAGATCAAAGTAGGTTTTAGGCATACTTGGGTTGGAATTGGGCCAACTCAATTAGGGGCTAGTTGAGCCCAAGTTTGGGCTATGTTGGGCTAAGTGAAAGACCCAACCAGTGACTAAACAGGAGGAATCATCGTGGCATAGTCTCCGAGACTATGTTAGGGGGTGGTACTGCTAGTTTGGGCGGTGGTATCGCCCAAACACAGTCTCCGAGAGACTATAAGGCAGTAGTATCGCCAATGGCAGGGTGCCAAGAGATGGTACCGCCTAGTATTAGTGCTGCAGGCGGTGGTACCGCCCAGCATAGGTAGTGGTACCACCAGGACCCGAGATAAGACACTTTTAGGCTCTAAGTTTGAATCCACTTGAGGCCTATAAATACCCCTCTCATCCCTGGTTAATTCACACAAGAATTGAGAGCAAAAAAGGAAGAAAACGCTGTTGTAATCTTATGTGAACTCCTCAAAAACTCTAAGTGTTAGTATGGTTTAAGAGAGGAGTAAGTGAGAGGGTAGAGGTTCTCTCTTGAGACTGTCAAAAGGAGAATAGAGTTATAAGGACGTTGGTCTTCGCCTATTGAAGGAAGACCGTTAGTAGATACCGGTGGCCTTAACGGAAGAGGAATCGGGAGTGGATGTAGGTCACGACGATCGAACCACTATAAAATCTTGTTTGTATTTCTACTTTTCTATTTACATTTATTACAAACTGCCATACTTTCTCATTATTTTAGCTGCACACTCTTACGAACGTGTTTCAAGTTAACATCTTTCTGAAATCGATTTTAATCAAACGAAAGATTTTTGAACCGATATAATTTTATCTATTGCACTAATTCACCCCCCCCCCTCCTAGTACCAACTCGATCCTAACATGCTTAAATTTTCTTAATTATTTTTTAAAATTCGAAACTTGATTGAATTTTGACTTGTAATGATAATTTCAACAACATCGAATTTGTCTCAATTTGAATTTAAGACTATCATTAAAAAAAGTATTATTTTGAATTTAAGTTCATCATATTTTTAAGATGATATATAGATAGGGGGAGTCTTATTAAGACTGCATCATCAATTGATCTCTCGGTGTCTATAATTTGAACTTATCTTTGATGACATAATATTGAGATCCTTTATATACCATGATATCAAAATAATTTTTATTTGTAGAACATTGATATAAAGGGAGAGTAGTACTATGATACCATGATATCACTCACTTTTTTTCTTTTGTTTATGACAAAGGGGGAAATGTAGTAACTCGTGCTTTTTGTTGTTGATTACGGGGGAGAAGTGGTGACATATGTGGTGACTCATGAATCAAGATAGAGAATTATGATATCTTGCTTATAATATTTTTTATTATACAACTCATGTTTGATTTATGCAAATGATTAACTTACAATTATCTTTTGATTGACATTATGCATTGATAATGATTAAAATTTAAAACTTGATTGAATATTGATTTTTGGGCTTAAATGATTGAATTATAATATCGATAAGATCAAATTTCATTTAACTTGAATTCAGTATAAATATTTAAAATGGTATATGATCATTTGAGTTTTAGTTTATTATAACTTTTTATGACACATAGACAGGAGAGTTTTATTAAAACCTTATTATCAATTAGTTATCATCATAAAAAAAAGGAGATTATTGAATTTCAGATTTTAATGATGAAAATAATTGATGAGTTTATTGGACTAATATGTTTTTGAGATAAGTGATATAAAAAATACTTTAACCATGGATTTGAACCATCGAAGGACCAACTATCAAGCAGGATAGTTGGATGTTACATCGAGAAATTATCGTGTCAAAAATTGGACATCAAGCCGAAGGATTGGTGGACATGCCGAAGATCAAATTTCATACTATAGGTTTAACATCATGCTAGAAGGATCATATATTGCATTGAAAGATTAAATATTGTGGGAGAGTTGACATGCCAATAGAATATGTGATCTGCCGATGGAAAGAGTGATGTGCTAGAGATTCGGACGAAGTGTCGAAAGATCAAACAACATATTGGAAGAGCACACCATGTGTTAATAGCTTTGTAAATGTGCCAGATATGTGGTTGATTTGTCAAATTCTTAATTAATGTCATTTTAGGTCAATTTGAGTTGGCATTGGGCTGAAACAATACCAACTTATCAAAAAAGCTATTGGGCTTAAAATTTGACCGAATTGAGCTCGTTGAAAGGCTAAATTGGTGACCTAAATTAGGCTTGGGTGGTGGTACCACCAAGCCTAAGCGATAGTACAACTTGAGTCAACCGATAAGTACTTTTTGTGCTTGTTAGTTTTTTCGATGGTAGTACCTGCCTATGGCGATAGTAGTATCACTTAGGGCGATGGTAGTACAACCAATAATTCAAATTTTACGATAGTAGTACCATCATAGTCCGTAATTATTATAGGAAAATCTAGGGGCGACATCACATGTGTAACGAAAGAACATAAAATAAAATCCTCAAATTTCCCAAAGATGTGTTTGTCATTGTGCGAATATTGGTGCAGATAATCCACGAAACTTAAAACTGTGTATATTAAAAATTGTGTTACCTAGGGAGATCGTATATCCCTAAATCTCTATAGATCTCTAGGAGAGGGTGAAGGAGGTCAAGTGTCCTCCTCTCTAGCGGTGATCCACATAGTAGAGCTGTGACGATGCTCCTCAAATCTCCAAGCCTACTATTTGAGGAGGAGAAGGGGAGGAGAATAGGAGATGACAACCCAAAGAGGCTCTCGCCTATGAACCATTAGTTCCCTCCTATTTATAGAGGTCCCCTATCAACATAACCCTAATGAATCCTACCCTATTGGGTATTGGATCTTCATCTAACTACCCAAGCCTCTTAGATTAGTTGATTGTTGAATCTCGTATTTTGATAATGAAACCACTTGATATGTGTTTATGTTTTAATCTACGTTTTGAGTGACGCAGGATGCCTCAATCAGGATGAGACAATTAAAATAGGAAGAATCATGTTGTGCCGGGGGAAAACATGTCAGAAGATTGGACATCGGGCCGGTGGATCGGTCGACATATCGACAAAAGGCTTCAGGCCGTGAATTCGGACATCGGGCCAAGAAGAGCGGATATTGCGCTAAGGATATTGGAGTTGCAGAGTCAACTGGCCGATTGGGCAATAGGCCGCAAGAGAGGACGATGCGCCGAAGAATCGGACGAAGCGTCGAGGGACCAATGACATGCCAGACAACTTGATTAATGCTTAGTATTAATTGTCTAGATCGAAGTATGTTTTACATGTATAGGATTAACTACGATGGAAGTAAGATATGTAGCAAGTATTGCGCCGGAGTCAAGACCATGATCATGTTGGGGGTTCGAGAGTTCGATAGAAGTCCGGACGGTCGTCGGAGTTTCTACGGGAACAAATCCGAGAAGTCCAGGAGCTTGCCAAAGAAGCTCGTCGGAACTCGCAAAGTGGATCGCCGCAAGTCCAGGAGTTTGCCGGAATTCCACTGGAGCATCGCTGAGGGTTCGTCGGATGTTCGTCGAAAGTTCGTCGGAAGTTCGCCGGAAGCTCACCGAAGAAGCGATTGACGCACTGGAGCAAGTTGTAGTAAATGTCTTAAAATATCGTAGTTAGCATGATGATTAAGTTAGAAATGGGAGGTGATCCCATTAACTTAATCTTGGGGCAATTGGGCCCTTGAAAGACCTAAATTGGGCCGAATGGATCAGCCCATTCGGACCCATAATTCCTGGCCGACGAGGCTAGGCGGTGGAACCACCCCTGTCAGGCAGTGGAACCACCCCTGTCAGGCGGTGGTACCGCCTGAGCACGATCTCCGAGCGAGGCTGGGCGGTGGTACCGCTCTTGTCAAGCGGTGGAACCGCCGGCAGTTATTACTGGCATCGGTTGAACCGCCCCTGTCAGGCGATGGTACCGCTAGAGCTCGGTCTCCGAGCTCTGTCAAGAGGTAGTACCGCCCCAGTTAGGTGGTGGTATCGCCAAGACTCCAGAAATCCGAGAGATGACATTTTTTAACTCCAAATTCAAAACCAGTTTGGGGCCTATACAAACCCCACCCTTCCTACATGAAAGGGCACCAAAATTTTGCATCTATTCTGAGAATTTGAGAGCTCAAAA
>LVTN01000733.1:0-19517 GCA_001649415.1 Musa itinerans
CGTATACATATATTTATGCATGCATATATATATGTATATGTACATATTTAGTTACATATACAGGTTCATATATATATATATTCATTTATATACATGTAGATATATATGTATTTGTATTTGTATATATATATATGTATATTGATGGATATATATTTATATATATGTATATGTATATAGATGTCTGATGTGTGTGTTTGTGTGTCGTGGAGTAAGAAAATTAGAGAAATTAATGTTTAGTTTTTTTATAAATATTTCATGTATATCTTGGTTTTGATTTGAAAAAAGTAAGATTTAAAGAAATACTTTAGATGCTCATGAGTTTCTCTCTAAGTTGTCTACAAAAGTTAAAATAAAATATGTGAATTCTTTGGGTTCATGTGAGAGGGTGTGTAAGAAGTGTTATACTGGAGTGAGGGTAACTCAATGGTCTTATAATTGATAGATTTTGATTGGTCTTATAATTGATAGATTTTGATTTTCCTAATAGATGTACGTAGAGTGTCAAACCATATAAATCTTGAGTCGACTATCTGAATGATATGTTCTTTAGTTGATGATCTCTAATACTTCTATTTTAAGTTTGAAGTCTTTCCTCCCTTTGAACAATGTAGTATTATAATTGATAAGATCCCGTGATAAGAGATTTAACAAAGATGAGATGTAAGGATTTGAAAGAGCTTAAAGCAATGTATATTCTTTACAAGAGGCACAAAAATTGAACATACTTACCAATAGAGTGATTGTTAGGGTTGGTAAATATTTTTGGGATTCTTACAACCAAGTGTCCTAAGAGGATAATGAATTATATTATGGATAAACTCCTTGTGAAGAAAAAAATCTAAAAAATGAAGGTTTGGTTATTTTATAAATACCGCATGTATCTTTAGGTTTTTATGGGGGAGAGCAAAATGTGAGAAAATCTATTAGGTGCTTTTGGGTTTTTATCTAGGGTATGGATTATTAGATATTTATTTGAGAGGGTATATAAGAAAGTTATGCTTTAGTAGTGATAATTTAATGATCTGATATTACATTATGAAGATTTTGTTTTCTTTAAGATTGTAGATAAAGAATACTTAGGGTACGTTTATGAACACATTTAAAATATCTATTAAAGGATCAATGCATATTTCAAATATGAATTAATGTTTGATAAAAAAAATTAATTGCATTTGAATTGGATATTACATTGAAAATGCTCAAATGCTTATGTTACTTCAGCATTAGCAATTCAACATTTATAAGATGCTAATATAATTTTTAAAGTTTTTAAAATATCCTATAATATTATCTAAAATTATAAGATTATCAAAATGATTTAATGAGAAATCAACATGATTTATATTTTTTATAAGGTGAAATTTTATTTACTTATTTTTAAAATTATTTTATTTTTTATTTATATGATTATATTTTATATTTATTCTATATTTGAGCTAGAGTGGAGGTGAAAAAGGTGGAAGGCAGAGGGGCAAAGGAGGAGGAGATGAATTGAATCGAACTGGTTTAATAAAAAGAAATCGAACCATGAATTCTATATAGGTTATAGTGTGATTTAATTAAAAAAAGTGAGGATATTTTTATTTAAATGTTAAAATAAGGGTATTATCCTATAGAAACGAATAGGAAACTGTCATCTAGTAAAAAATTAATAGTGAGTGTGCTATTTGATAAATTACCCTTGTTTTCATGGCAAAAATGACAAGTTAGAAATAGCATTAATTTGTTTTAGAGAATGAGGTTGCTAGAGGAATGAAGCACTGAATTGAGTTGAGAAATGTATAGATCTATAATATGATCAATTTATTATGAGAAAATAAAACACATAAGAAGTTCCTATGCTCAGGTTTAGTCCAATCAACTCAAAATGAAAATATATCTAAAATATTATTTTGTATAGTGTTTGCTTGTATCAATTACAGAATACTTGTTTGCTTAACGAGATAATATTCTTTTTAGATGCCAAACTAATATGACATGTTTAATTAGTACTTTTTCATCTCTAAAAATTGATGTGACATATATATAATCAACTTCTTGTCATATTTTGATTGATTGGATATCTTGAATCGTGAGATCCATTATTGGCTATTTTGAAAAATGAATAAGCGACATAGTATGTCTTTGGTAATGCACGTACATCTCATATGCAAGTGGATGCTTATGATTATATAAGGTACTTTGAGATTTTCTATCATAAGTTGATACATCCTGTACAAGAAATATTTTGATGTGCTTCATATGTTCTTATGTCAGAGATATGCACAAAAAAATATCTTGCCCGCATTGAGTATTTTAAATTATATATATATAAATATAAAATTTTGGATGAATGGATGATTTATAAATAGATGCTTGAGAATGTTATACATCTCCTTTTTTTTCTAATCTTTGTGGTCACATCACATTCAAAGAAATATTTTATCTATGTTGAAGTTTTTTTTTTATCTTGAATGGATGAATGCTTTGAGCTTGCTCCATTTCAATTTTTTTTTATCACGGATAAATTTTGTAAAATGTAGGTAGTGGTTATGATTGATTCGATAGAAAAAAAGGAATAGTGTGTATTTTTCATCGGGGATTTTTTGGAATAAATCATTGCATCTTCTTTTGTTTCTTTATGAGAGATATCTAATCAATCATAATAGAATTTTTATCCTTGTCGTGTCCTTTATATGAAAATCAGAGGCCAAGGAGCCATTCCTTTAACTTGTAATAATTTTACCCCTTGAGAAATGAAACAAAAACTATCAAATTGGCTTATTTCTTATGCGTACCAATTGAAATATTTTGAAATGAACTAAAGTGAAGAATAAATATTTTCTCAAGATAGGGCAAGCAACTTGCTAATTCCTCTTTTAATACAATTGAAGTTTCTTGATTCTTTTATAATAGAAAAAGGTCTAATCTAATTAACTAATCTAATATAAGAAGTATAGATATAAATTCATCAAACCTATCTAAACATGTATTTCATAATACATAATTCATCTTTTTAGGCCTAAGATTTGGAATTGATATACTTTTATGATTAGACAATGAAACATATTGAAAGAATTAATTGATAGAATGGGAGCTTTTTATCAAATTCAATTTGTTACTTCAAGTGAGTTTTCGAGTATTCATCGAAAGAAATAAATAAAAACAAAATTGGTTCGAAATTTCCCAATTGAGATACATTGAATATTTTTTTTTATCATTTTCATTTCCAAGTTACTAATTGGTGGAATACTATGCAATCTAAATTTTTTTTGAATCATATTCAAGAGAAAAACATTCTAGAAAGATTCATAGAATTAGAAGAACCGTTCCTATTGGACAATGATAAAGGAGTAAACTTATATACAAAAACTTCATATAAGAATACACAAGGAAACGATATAATTAGTCAAAAACACATAATGAATATGATTTCCATATCATTTTGCATTCTATGACAAATATAATATGTTTCACTATTCTAAGTGGTTATTTTATTCTGAGTAAAGAATAATCCATCATTCTTAATTCTTGGGTTCATAAATTCCACTTAACTTAAGTGACATAAAAAAAGCTTTTTCTCCTTTTTTAGCTACTGATTTATGGATCGGATTTCACTCGATCCATGGTTGGCTACTAATGATTAGTTTGGTCTACAATGATTTTGGATTGGTTTATAATGATCAAATTATATCATGTCTTATTTCCACTTTTTCAATTATTATAAATACAATTATGAAATATTAGATACTTTATTTTTTTTAAATCATGTATCTCCTATAGTAATTTATCATTCAATGAATGAATAAAGAATTCATTTGATCTTATTAAATCAATTAAATCAGAATCTTTCTTTGTGTATAAAGAAAGCATTTTTAATTTAACTTAATTTTGTATACTTTTATATGTTCAAAGTATTTATCCTATATTCTAATACAATGACAGACTTATAGGGAACTATACTAGCTACCTATCTAATTTATTGTAGAAAATTCTAGGATCAATGATTGGACATGCAAAATAAAAATATTTTTTTCTTGGGTAAAGAAAGAGATGACTCGATCCATTTCTGTATCAATTATGATATATATATATATATATATATATATATATATATATATATAATAATTCAGGCATCTATTTCAAAAGCATATCTCATTTTTGAGTAACAGGGTTATAAAAATCCATGAGAAGCAGTAGGATAAATTGTATGTGCCAATTGCTATTTTTTAGCTAATAAACCCATGGATATTTAAGTTCTACAAGCTGTGCTTTTTGATACTATATTTGAAGCGATTGTTCAAATCCCTTATAATAAGTAATTGAAATAAGTTATTGCTAATGGTAAAAAGGGTGCTTTGAATGTAGGGGTTGTTCTCATTTTACCCGATAGATTCAAATCATCCCTCCTTGATCGTATTTCTCTAAATTTGAAAGAAAAGATAGGAAATCTATCCTTTTAGAGTTATCGACTAATAAAAGAAATATTATTGTGATAGGTCTTGCTCTCGATCAAAAATATAGTGAAATCATCTTTCTCATTCTTTCCTCTTACCCTATTACGAAGAAAGATATTCATTTCTTAAAATATCTTATATATGTAGGTGAAAATAGAGGAAGGGGTCAGATTTATCATGATAGTAGCAAAAGTAATAATACAGTCTATAGTATAGTAAGTAGAATAGTACTAAAGAAAATGGGTGATATAAAATAACCATAGTTGACGCATCGGATGGACATCAAGTGGTTGATATTATATGTCCAAGATTAGAACTTCTTGTTTCAGATGGTGAATCAATCAAGCTTGATCAACCATCAATAAGCACTCCCAATGTGGGAGGATTTGGTCAACAAGATGCAGAAATAGTGCTTCAACATCGGTACAAGGTTTTTTTGTTCTTTTTGGCATATGTTATTTTAACACAAGTTTTTTTGTTCTTAAAAAAAAAGTTTGAAAAGGTTCAATTATATGAAATGAATTTCTAAGTACAGAGATTCCTTAATATCAAATCGTAAAAAGTGTGAAATTTTTGTTGATCCATATAATTATGTATGATTAAAAAATCTATAAACCTTTTTGGTTATTTTGGTTATACTTTTATTTTTCATTTTGCGAGATATCTAGAATTATTTACTTATATCCTATTCTCATAATAAGCAGACAAAGAAAGAAAATAATAATAAAAGAAATGATTACTAGTCTTAAGAGTGTGCTATTATTAATTTGAAAAAAATGAAAGAAATTCTTTTAGGAGGGATTACTAGTCTTATTGTTTGACACAATGAAAGGGTAGAAAATCCTTTTTCTTGTGTTGTCTTTAATTGAAATGATAATAGTTTTTTCTTTTATTTGTCAAAGATTATCATTCCATTTTTTTTGGATCCATCGTAACTTTTTTTGGTTAGATTTATTGGAAGTTGTGGACAAACAAATCGAAACTCTTTTGATTATATACATTGTGTATAAAGAAAATATTTTGGACTGCTTCAAACTCTTTGTATCGATTTGATTGGTTTAATCTAACAAGATTTGAAATGTTAAGAATGTCAAATATCAATGAGGATAATTTTTATCCTTTTGAAAAGCAAAAGCCAGTGCTCTCAAAATGTATTATGAAAATAGGGCACGATTATAAAAAAAAATCAAAAACATGAGAATTTTTTTTAACTCTTATTATTAGCCATTTTGAGGATACAAAATGCCATGCACATGCCAAATCAAAAATCTTGATCTATCTTTAAAACCTTAATTGGATATCGATTTTTAATATCCTATTAAATTGGTAAAATGTGTCACGGGTACCACTAGAAGTTAATGAACTAAAATAAAATTGACGAGTCCGTATAAATGCTGTTGGGAATCTTTCACAAAATAACAGACTAAATGCAATGCGCTTATTTAGACGCTAACAAGAGTTGATGATGGATGTTTATGCCAATATTGGTTTCAGAAGCCACCGTCGCCACAACTGCAGTCACCACCACCACCGTGTCCACCAACACTATGGCCACCACCATAATGGCCAGCGAGCGCTATCACCGCGGCCACCATGAAAAGCATCAGAGAAGGCCTCCGTTGCTTCTTTAGCAGCAATTCTGACTCCATCCATAGAGTTGTTGTTGTTCTTCTTCTTCAATTTCTTCTTCTTCTTCTTCTTCTTACTTGGACCTTCGTTGCCACCGCCGTAGACGTCGTCATCGTCCGTTAACTTAGCCTTCTTATGGCCGTCTCTACAGTTGAAGACAACCACAGCCACGATGGGGATAGTCGCGGCTGCCATGCAAAGCATGTATAGAATCCCGGGAAGATCTGAGGTCGAAGTAGCTCCGTAAACATCCACAGCAAGAGCAACCCACATCCTGGCCATATTCTTTTTCTTCTTCTGCTTGATATCAAGCCATGACGAAGCGTATATACACACAGTTGGGGACACATTAGCACCAGGTCATCTTTCACATCAATACTATAGTCAACCTTGTAGATTCCTAACAGCATCCTGATGAATATTGAAGTCATAGGTTAGATTCTTACACATGAAAACTTTAGCCGAATATTTCAAGAACATAGTTCTCAAATGTTGTAATAATGGTGTGGGCCAACAAGGTGGCATTTTGGCCAACGATTCAATCTACTTTGCTGGAGCTAAGAACAGCACACGGGAATTAGCTGCGATGACCTACCTTGATCCAAGGCAACAATTGGGTTCCGAGTGTCAAGAGTACACAAAACTTACAGCTTAATGTTATGGGACAAATGGTAATCTAATTAGAGAAGGAGACACCTGAAGACATCAAGTAGTTATAGAATTGGCTGAGGATGAAAAGGTAGGGGTTGCTGGGGAGCTAAATTGAATCACATCTTGCTTTTTCCATCATAAATCAACACCAACATTACATTCCAAATTTGCTATACAAATTTGCGTGTGTGATCTGTTAGTATTTTCAAGAAATTTAAAGTTGGCTGAAAATGCAAAAGAAAATAAGAGAAGAGAGACGACGATTCAATCACGGAATCTCTCTATCAAGAAATTAACCCTTCTTTTTCGATTGAATCTGTGTGTCAAGAAATTAACCCATCTTGCTCTTTTGTGCTTCTTTGTTTTGCGAAACTTTCTTTGTCTGTTTCTTTTTTTCAATGATGAGACATTTCCTTATAAGAAACGGAGGCAATACTTTCGTTTGAGAGAAGGATAGACAGCACTGACAGTAATTACTTTGGCTTTCATCAATTGAACTCTACTACATGAGGGGCTCTGGTTAAGAACAAAGAAGCTAAGTAGTGTGTATGTTATCTTTGAATCTTGGAAGAAATAAACACTGTATCACTTATGAATAGTATACCACGAGCATCGACGAAAATAGTTGCCAACTCAAAAGGCTGCATGACATGTATAGCACTTGTAATTGTAATTTACACGACCTATATTGCATCAAGAAAAGAACCATGAGATAGTAGGCACTGCGCTTATTTAGATGCTGAGAGTTCATAATAGATGCGTCTGCCAACGATGGCCTCAGCAACCACCGCCGCCTCCGCCACATCCACCTCCGCCTCCGCCTCCGCCTCCGCCTCCGCCGCCACATCCGCCGCCGCCTCCGCCGCCACATCCGCCGCCGCCTCCGCCGCCACATCCGCCGCCGCCACCGTAGTACCCGATGTTGTTGTTGCGCTTAGGCGTCGGCTCATTGCTGTCGCCGCAGTTGAAGATGACGACTGCCATGATGGATATCGTCGCTGCCACCAAGCCCAGCATAAATAGAATCCCCGTCATGTGTGACGTCGAATCAGCTCCATACGAGCGATCTCCAAGCACGAAGATCAGCAACCTGGCCATCCTCTCCTCTTCTGCTTGCTAACCCGACGTATACACCCACACCACACACGACAAGGCTCAATGGAACGAGTTTATATCATGTTATTTCTTAGGCTGAAACTTCCAGCAATTTCCTGGACGTTATCCAGAAAGAACAAAGAAATTAAGCAATTCCGAACCGAGGAAATGGTCAGTCAAAGTTGCCGGCGACAACGAAAGGCAACAGATTCCTCCTCTAATATGGAAGTAAAGCCGCGAGCACTTCAGCGAGTTCTGCCGCTGATCATTTGCCTTGCAGAGGAAGAAACAGAGAAAGACGGACGTGAAGAGGGAAAAACAGCAATCAGGCATTCTTATTTCCTTATCCGTTTATGCTTCTTCTGTATAAGTTTATCTTTCCCTAATAGTAGTGTTTGCCGATTTTAATGATGTCACAAAAATATAAAATACTTTTTATAAATATTAGAAACACATTTTATAACAGCCAGTTTGGACTCGTCTTCCAAATATAGATCGGCAAATTCATATATATATATATATATATATATATATATATATTTTTTTTTTTAAACAATCCTCACAATTTGAAAAATACTCAATTTGTCCTTCAAAACTTTGCCACCTCTTTTCATGTCTTTGGCGTATTACAATATTTAGGTTGCCACAACAAAAACACTATAAGGCCATTACAATAGTTTATGAATAATATTACTTAAATTGAGATCAAAAATTAACTTTTTGTTATGTTTTGATCATCACAATAAAAATACTTGAAAACCTCAATCGAACTAACTACAAGTATAAAACAATGATGTATTAATGGTTTACGAGTAAGAACAACCAAAGAGACATAATATGATATCATTTACAATGTATTTCAATAATATTTATAGTATTTTTAATAACTACAAAAAGTACTATAAATGCTATTAAGAACATTGTAAACAAGTCAAACAAAAATACTATAACAGTTTAGAATTGGTTAAGAAATAAAAATATTGATTGAAATATTTTTAAAGGTTATTTTAAGTTATTTTTTAAATTGAGAGCACTCTTTGAAAAGAAGCAAAATGGGAGATACTGGTTCAGAAATATCCAAAATGTAAGTATTTTATAGGAAAATCATCTAAAAATATATATGTGTGTGTGTGTGTTCATATATACATATATATATATATATATATATATATATATATATGTATCATGGCACTTTACATGAGTAGTATTTCTAATTAAATGGAATTAATTTGGTGCAACATAAAATCTAGTCCAATTTAAGTTAAGGAATCAGATCGGTCATGCCGTACAGCAACATAATGAGGTAAGATTTTAAATTTTCTATATTATTCTCAATACTCATAGTTGAGTTATAATCTTTAGTAATCAAATATGAATATTTTTTATTGCAACATCAAATGCAGAACAATTAATATAGAATAACAACTGATATGCATTTGTCCCATAATCACAATCACTAATCTCAAGCATATCAATTTTCTTACACAATTCATTTCATGAAATGCCTCATAAATTTAGTTAAATATAAGCCCAACTTAAATTTAAGGCCGAAATTAATGCGTTTATAGTACTCAATTTATTCATATTCGAGCCAAGCTTGATCGAGCTTGAATTCAACTCAAACACAATCTCAAACCATTCATAATCACATATTCATAATTGATCCAATTAGCAAGCTAAAAATTTCGTTTGCATCTTAATCTTTAAAAAGTAGAGCCACATAAGCACAGTCCAATTATTGCAGCACTACTCATGAAATATTTTCAAGAAGAGATTTATTTATCAAGAGCTCGAGTTCTTCTCTACATACACCTACATAATTAGTCGCTGATATTTTAGCTTTCTCCCCTTCAGCCACAACTCATCTATAGCTTTGTCGTTGATATTTTAGCTTTTTTCTCCCCTTTCATCCACACGTTGCTGATATTTTAGCTTCCTCCCTCGCCTATAGCTTTGTCTCTGATATTTTAGCTTTCTCCGCCCTCATCCACAAGTTGCTGATAATTCAGCAATTGCTTTCCAAGAGGTTTGGTTTTTTTTACCTATATTCATAAATCAATTGATATTTCAGCCTTTATTTTGCCTACAAATTGATGAGTCTCTCATATTTTGTAAATGATTATGATGCAAATAATAATATTATATATATAATTAAAAATAAGATATCTACATCGTCCTCCGCCAAAGCCACCCACAACCTGGCCATCTTTTTCCTTTTGCTATCAGGTTGACCAGGGTAGAGAATATAGAAAGAGACATCAGGTGAGATGATCTACTATTAGCCTTTCATATTAGTGCAAAAGTCAATCTTGCAACTTCCAAGCGGCTTCCTTATGCATAATAGAGATACACGCTATAATGTTCAACTGCATTAATGCAACAGAAAAATCCAAAAACATAACCTTCAAATTGGATATCCTTGAAAAAGAGTCAGACCAAAGGTTCACTTGATATAACCTAAGCAACTCTGATGACCATGACTTATCTACCTTATCTGCTTGATTCTCATTATCGGGTAATCCTCTCGTTGAAGCATCAAGAGCTCCAAATATTATGCCTTGATAGGATTATACTGGCATATTGAGAAATTATACCATGTATAATCACGACTTTAAAAATCCATCTTTGATAATTGTATAATTAACTAGCAAACATCCTCGTACTCTATTCGATATTTATATAATACTTCAATCACATCCTAACTCAATTCCCCAAAGAATCCCTTTATGTGTCTAGACTGTAACATGAAAAATAAAAAGACAATGTACAAATCGAAGAATCCGAGTTTATGCTGGTAGTTAAATATCAATTGTACAAATCAATTATATATATATATTATGCATGGACAAAGAGTCAGAAAATGGAGCATTAATCAATGAATGGTGCATATCAAGTAATAATATTATCTTATACAATCATGCATCATCATAGACATACATCATAAGTAATATTATGTTTGGATGCATCATCACAGGCATACATCATAAGTGGCATTATGTTTGGATATCTGAGATGCCCTCACCGAACAGCTAGACGACTCAACTCTTAGGGAGAAATCATATTGTACCATCAACATGTGATGGAATGGTGTCTTACCTGTAATGATGACAACATGACTCTTATATCGGAAGTGGCAAATTTGATAATAGTTATGTATAACAAGCCACTAGTCCCTTAGATTTACGAGCACTCAGGATTGTCCTCATCTGTGATCCTCGTGATCATTAATATAAATCATTCTCATTGTCATATATATCATTATCCTTATTATTATGCAACTCTAAGGATTATCAATGATTAGTGTTGATTTGCTATAGTCAACAAGCTACTATGGGATCACAACATATAATTTGCTATGTTAAACTTACAAATTAGAGAGCATGTGTATTATGGACATTGAATTATGTTCAAATGAGCTACCAACATATGAATAGAATGCCTATAAGTCAGACATCTATGCAGAGCGAGTCATAAGCCAAGCTTGTTATGCCGCTCGTAGATGTAGTGCAGGTTATACAAAATAGATGTAGTGCAGGTTATACAATATCTTTGTCAAGTCATATTCTACAATTGGGTAATGTCCAGTGGTCAACAACATACAACAAGGGCTCTCATGGGCCACAAGCATATGTGCTAGTGATTAACAATGCAACACAATCATGCACCATGCACATGTAGTTCTTGTACTAAGTTCGGATCATAAGATTACACTCGTTATGTCGGAGTTGATCACATGTCGTGTCAAATCTATCTAGGATGATGCACAAGGACTGATGAGCCAAGTTGATCATCTGCTCATAGAGTGTGAATTGCATGCTATAATAAACTATGCTATGTTCGAGTTACATGCTACTGTGACAAGATAATGCTCACTGTCGTGGAAAGCTATAGAGTTGCGGAGTCTTGTTCTAGGTCCAAGGACGCTTATAGATGTGGGTCGTGCGCTCATGTGTAATAATAATAAAACAAATACTTGCCTTGGGCTCGGGCTTGTAAGCAGGCTTATGTTTGTATTAGCATGCAATAGGGCTCAAGCCTATGCAAATATGTGGGGCAATGTGTGAGACCCAACTATGGATACATTTGTCGTATTGCAAGCGTGGGTTCGGGAGCAACTTGTGGTGGCTGACTCAAATTGAATCAAAAAATTAAATTAAACGTAATCGAACAATTCATTACTGGATTAGTTTTAAAGATCATAAACAATTTTAGTTTAGGATATTCTTTTTTATTCGATTAATCAATTTAAAATATATTGAATTGATTTTAATTTAAAAAATATCAATCCATTTGATTTCACCACCGTATTAATTAAACCAATCAAAAGGCTCAATCTTACAAATGAAATAAGTTTAGTTTCATAAATCTTATCTCGTCGGCCCATTTAGACTAAAATTTTAGTTTAGTTCAACTGAACTGATTAATTTGATAAATATATATTTTAATTATTTAAAATTATAAATTGATTAATATGTTAATCATATCGAATTAATTGGTCCGATTCCGACTATTTTATTTTGATCAAACAGAACTAAAAAGATGATTTGGTCTAGTTTCACTCTTATCGGTTCAGTTTGAATCGGCTGGACTCTCGAAACATGAAATTAAATATAGGAATTCCATCGATAAAAACAACTCTCCTATCATATATTTTTATCTATAGATAAATAATTAAGGTTAATATTGTATAATAGAAATTGGCAGAGTTATCTGTTCAATTACTTTTTTTTTTTTAATCCTAAGGAAGAGATAAATAACTTTGGTTAACCCACAATAAGAATATTGTCTCCAAATGAAAAATAATTCTAATTTCTTCTTTCTTTAGATTGGGAATATAAAAATAATTTTTTATCTTTTTGTTCAATCTTGTAATATGTATACTTTAATCAATTAATATAGAGGGTAGACTCTCCCTCTTCTGTTTAAAAAAAAAAAAAAACTCCAACTATACTTTAGCTATTAAGATTGCTAACTATTTTGGGATTTTTAGAACTAGTGTCATGGAATCTTGATATAATAAGGAGTACTTATGAAGGAAGAAAATTATGGTAATTAAAGTATGGTTTATTGAATCTCAGATTTGATGAAATCAATTGATAAAATTATGATCTAATTTGTGTTTTAAGTGACGGAGGACTAACTTCGATCAGAAAAGACAAATTGATTAAAGTAGGAAGAATCCAACGTTAGGCCAGAGTGGAACATGTCAGGAGATTGGACGTCGAGCCGGAGAATCGGTCGACGTGATGGTAGAAGAACTTCGTGCCATGAGTTCGGGCATCGGGTCGAAGGATCGGACATTACGCCAAGGAGATCGAAAGTTATGGGAAGTCAACATACTGATTGGGCAATACACCGAAGGAGAGAATGATGCACCGAAGGATCGGACGAAGCACCGGATGAGCCAATGACATGCTAGACAACATAGAATTCTAGTCTTGTAATCGTTTATATCTTAATTGATTGTACTTAGGTCGTAATTGAGTTAGTTTTTGTGTAACCATACTAACTCAATCAATGGCCCATTGAGCTTGAGTTAAAATTATTTTGGGCTAAGTGGAATGCCTATTTGGTGACCCAAGATTAAGTGGAACCACCTATGAGTTGAAAAAGTCAAAAGTATATTTTTCCAAGCTATCAGGCGGTGGCACCGCTAGACTAGGTGGTGGTACTACCAAGACACAATCTTCCAAACACAATCTAGGTGGTGGTACCAACCAATGTTAGTGCTGTAAGCGGTGGTACCACCAGGACTCGAAAAACCAAGGATGAGACCTTTATTGGCTTTATTTTTTAAGCCATTTGGGGTCTATAAATACCCCAGTTATTTCTACTTGAAAGAATATGAAATTGAGTAGAAAAGGAAAAAAATATACTTGAGAAAAAAGTATTATAATCTCTCTAAAATTAGTGAGTCTCTTCCTCTTAGAGTTAGAAGGTTTCTAAGGGAGGAGTGAGGTCTAAAAGAGAGAAGTGTAAAGGTTCTCACCTGAGTGAAAAGGAGAAAGAGTTGTAAGGGTAGTTAATCTTTGCCCATTGGAAAGAAGATCGGTAGTGAAAGCCAATGGCCTCAAGTGAAGAGGAATCAGGAGTGGACGTAGGTTGGGATGATCGAACCACTATAAAATCTAGTTTGCATTTACTTTATACTTTTTATTTACATTGTAAACTGATTCTTACTCTCACTATACTCATTACGCTTTCATATGTTTTTAAGTTAAACATCTTTTCGATATGACTTTATTGAACGAAGTTTTCGAATCGATGTAAGTTTTATGAAAGTACTAATTCATCCCCCTCTTAGTGCCGATACAGTCTTAATAGTTAGTATTAGAGTGAAGGTTTTTCTCATTTGGTTTAACACCCAAGAGAAATAACTTTTATCGATAATTAAGAGAGTCTTTCTATCGTTCATCCTCTTATATTCAATGGGACGGACTACACATATTGAAAAACTCGAATGAGTCTTCTTGCTTTTTATGGATTTTAATTTATAGAATATTATTGAAAGCGATTTTCAAAAGTCTTCCAAACCAATGAATGAATGGAATGATTTGGAGAAGAAGACTTTTTCTTTGAATGCTAGAGCTATGAATGCTCTATTTTGTGCTTTGAACAAAAATAAGTTTAATCATATTTCTTTATGCGAAACTGCACATGAGATTTGACACATACTAGAAGTAACTCATAAAGGCATGAATAGAGTAAAAGAATCTATGATAAATCTTTTGATGTTTGATTTTGAATTATTTCGAATGAAGCCAAGCGAAACTATTATTGACATGTACACTCGTTTTACGGATATTGTCAATAGTTTGGAAGCTCTTGGCAAATGTTTTTCTAATCTTAAACTTGTAAATAAGATTCTAAGATCTCTTCCAAAATGTTGGGACTCAAAAGTAACTGCAATAAAAGAGGCAAATGACTTAAACAATTTTCTTTTGGAAGAACTCATAAGTTTATTAATGACATATGAAATTACTTGTATGGCATATAATAAATTTGAGAACAACCTTCCAAAGAACAGAAAGGATATGACACTTAGAACAAAAGAAAACCACTCAAGCAAAAGTTCAAGCGATGATGATCTTGAACTCCTCACAAGAAAATTCAAAAATTTCATAAAACATGAAACTAAGAACAAAAACGAACTTAAAAAGAAGAAGCTACCAAAAAAAAAAAAAAATCATTCAAGATGACATGGGATAAATCGAGTACATCTAAAGATGAGGAGCAAACTGATAAAGATGAAGTGGCGAACTTTGCTTTGATGGCCTTTGACGACAAGGTAAATGACTCAACCAAAACTCTTTTACCTTATAATAAATTATTAGATGCATTTCATGATTTGTTTGATGATTTTAAATTAGTTGGTAAGAAATATAAAATGCTAAAAAATGATCATGCTTCTCTTTCTAGTAATTTTAAAAAATTTAAAAATGAGTATGATAAAGGCATGCTAAACTATTGTATTAAATATGAAGAATTAGATTCATACAAATAGGAAAATTTATTATTACAACAAACGTTAAATAAATTTAAAATTTGTAGTAAATCTTTAAATATGATTCTTGCCAATAAGAGTAATGTTCGTAGAAAAGAAGGAATTAATTGTGTGAGTAGTAAAACTCAATAAAAATTGACTTTATTTATTAAAGGACCCACATTGTATGTTTCCTCTAACGTTAAGTATAATTTTTATAGTAGATGTAGTTATTTTGCTTTTGAATATTTATTTTAAAAGTATGACTTACATAAATTGGTTTGGGTTCCTAAAAGAACTATAAATAACTTTATGCCTAAAGACAAGATAGGTAGATCTAAATATGAGGGACCCAAAGTCAAATGGATACCTAAAGGAAACCCACCTTTCTTGTAGACATATCTACAATCGAAAGCTAGAAGCAAAAATAAAATTTTGATAGTGGATACTCAATGCTTATAACCGAAGATCCAACACACTTCACAAAGCTTACTAGCCGTAACAAAAATAATTTTGATTGAAAATGCTTTATGTTTAATAAAATCATGCTTGATGATTTAATGATTTAATTATACATGATTTTTGTGATTTATAGTTTATTAATATGATTTTTATGATGAATCTTGTTTTTTGGTTTTAAACATGATGCATGATTTTGATATAAAAAGAAAAGGACATGCTTATATGAAATTAATCATATAAATTGAATAAAAAAAGGAGAATGTATTTTTCTTGAAAATGTTTCTATCCCAAAAAGCTTATCGAATCTTTCAATAAGAGATTGATGAATTTATGTTATTTTATAAATATCTTGAAAGTGATTTTGATGATTTAAATTTGAATGACTTTTATCCAAATCTTTCACATGATACTTGAGAATTATCTAAACGAATCATGATTTTCCTTTTGATTCCTCAGAATTATAACTTAAAATCCCTTTTGAATCAAGATCTTGTGTTCTCGTATCATTTCTTTTTATTATTTAAGATGAGATTTTTTTTATATGAATCATGATTTTTCTTATGAATTTTAGGAATTATAACTTAAAATTTTTTAATATATAAATTATGATATTGACAACTTAAGATTTCATATACATGAATCAAGATCTTTTATTACTAGTCATAGGTGCCCTATAAGCTAATCACGTGAGTGATGGCATGTGTGACATGACACACACTCTTTTGGCTTATTATATTATTATGACATTCTCTTACTTTATATTGGTTATTGCTTATATATATTGTGATGTCTATGGATCTGTGCATTGGGAATTGGATCGTGATGAGTACATGATAATAAGATCGATTCACCTTTAAACATAGACCCTAAATAATCCTGGTCATAAGTTACTCAAGAGGGACATCGAGATAACCGGATAAACTGATGTGCTGTATACACATCCATATGATAGAGGCAGTTGGTCTTATAACTACTCGTGTAGGGACACTAAGAATATAGTGCAGGTGCTCATTGAAGAATAAGTTTACTAATTGATCCGCTCACAGAATATTGGATGGTTGATTATATCTTATTATCAAATAACGATTCTGTAGTCCTAGTAGTGTATATGATCCTTAGACTTAAGACACCAAGGATGTCCTGTATGAGTACTTCACTCTTTGATATTGAACTTATAGGTTTAGAAGTTTCAAATCTAGTACAATTGGTTATTGGGAGTGGCAGCCAACCTTACGAGGGCTATTGAGTATTGATAGAGGATCATCCGTACTCGGTATCGTGAGAGAAATATCACATGTGTTCTTACTCAAATAAATCATTGGCTAAGGTCATTCGGATTGAGAGAGAAAGAGTTCTTCGAGAGAATCCGATTAGAGCGAGACTCGAGGAGAAACCATATGGGCCTAACAACACCATGCCTAGTATATAGTCTCTGAGATATTAGATAGATGAAGGACTATATATATACAATAACTAAGGATAGATAGGTCCAAAGGATTGGATTCTCCTGTATCGTCTCGGGACTATGGCGTAGTGTCCTAATACGTCCACAATCGATGAGTTGAGTGAATTATTATAGAGATAATAATTCACTAAGCCAGAAGGAGTTCTGATAGGTATGACTCACGACTAGCTCGATATTAGTCCTAGAGGGTCACACACATATGGTAGGTGTTGCGACGAGTAGAGATTCAGATATAAGATATCCGTTGGAGCCCGTATCTTATTGGATATCAAATAAGTTCCTAAATTATTGGATCCCGTGGATGAGATCCAATAATAGGTTATTGGGTAGAGACCCACTAATCTAAGAGGCTTGGGTAATTGGATGGAGATCTAGTACCCAATAGGGTAGGATCCATTAGGGTTAACTAGGGACCTCTATAAATAGGAGGGAACGAAAGTCCCACAAACTAGGGCTTCTTGGTTGCCACCTCCTATTCTCCTCTCCCCTTCTCCTCCTTAGATAGTAGGTGTGAAGATTTGAGGAGCTTCGTCATAGCCCTGTTGTGTGGATCATCGCTAGAGAGGAGGACGCTTAACCTCCTTCATCCTATCTAATAATCTATAGGAATTCAGGGATATACAATCTCCCTAGATAAAACACAACTATCTTTCTAATATGTAGTTGTCGATTTTATGGATTTTGTGCACTAATTTTCGCATGACGAAGAACACATATTGGGAAATTTGAGTTTTTATTTTTTATTCTTCCGCTGCGCATGTGATGTTGCCCCTAGATTTCCCTATAGTGGTATCAGAGCTAGGTTGTTCGTGCGAAAGATTGGTTTTGAACTACGTATGTTGTGTTTTGGAGAAGCTTTTGACGTTAAAATTGTTGATGCAATAGCAAGAAAGGGTAGCAACTATTGCTGCCCTCATAGATGGCAGCGCTGGCTTCTATGTGCAGGCTTTCAGCCGGAGGCCGCCTATATGCGGGCACTATGCCCACAAGTAGGGTTGCTTGCAGCGGCGCCCGCAGGCACGATGAACGCATGCATGCGAGCATTGTGCCCTCGTGCAAGGGCAGCGCTTGTGGGTGTTGGGCCCTCAAGTGAGCCGCTTGCGGCCACTGCGCCCGCGAGCAGAGCCGCCAGCGGGGGCGACAGTGCCAGCAAGGGACCCTGCTTGTGGGGGCGCCCACCTATAGGGGTGGCACCTCCCACGAGCAAGGGTGGCATCCCCGCCCCCCTATAGTGGCTACTACCGACAAGGTGGCGGTGATGGCAACACAATAGGGGAGAAGAGAAGGGATTAGGATTTTGGGTAAAAGGATAGTTTTACCTCTCAGAAATTTAAAAATTTTGAGTTTGTCCGTTTTGTTCGAATTATTAAAATTCCCTTCACAATTCAAGAAATTCCTTACATATCTCAAAATTTAGAAAGTATTAGTTAATTAAAAAGTTTAATTAATTAATTAATTTATTATTATTATTATTATTATTATTATTATTATTATTATTATCTAGTAGTCCTACATGATGATGATTACATGTGATATATAATGTAAACGGATGATCATAGACCGTATGATATGTGTGTACATGTGATGTGATTATTATTATTATTAGCGCCTGCGAGCCTCTAATTTATTTCTTATTTATTGTTGGGTCTACATACCTATTTTAAATTATAATTACACGAGGAGGCACTACGGGAGTATAGAAGCGATAACGGGACCCACGAGGTCGAGACGGACGATCACGACATATGGAGATGTGCCGAGATGCTGATGGAACTGACAAGGATGAGATGAATGATCACAAGGCATAGCACACATAGATATTAATGTGAGTGATTAGGCCCACTAGCTCAGGCTTGATCACATTAGGGTGTGGTCCATGATCATCTGGTGTGATTACTCATGTGATATGTGATTACTTAGTACATCTACTATATATATATATATATATATATATTTGTATACGATGTAGATATATATTAAATATATATCTGTGTGACACGTTGAATTTTTTTTTGAGATGAACACTTACAAGGATTTAATTTCACATGTATATTTTGATCATTGTGAAAAATGAAGCATGATTTAATGAAACTCTTTTATCATTTTTAACTTCAGTCAAAGTTGGTTCTCAATGGCTTTTCCTCCTTACTTTCCTTCTTTATGCAAAGCTTTGATGATAAATAGAAGGGAAGAAGTAATGAAAGCTATCTCTTTAATGTGAGAACTTTTGAATGATACCATGTCATGAATGCTTGAAATATGATTGATATAAATTTCTTTACAAAATTAAAATATG